>PVJD01003936.1:0-149886 GCA_004026545.1 Mormoops blainvillei | reverse complement strand
ATAACAAACATACTACTCTGGAATTGGGATGATAAAATGTCAATCTGTTTCAGAAAAATCGATACCTTTAATTTCATCATCCAGGTTGATTATAGCATACATGTCTTTTAATTCTGTCAAGTCATGAATTTTAATGCTGAAAAAAAACAAACATGAGCTCTAAGTAAAATTGTTTTCGTTCACAATTATAAGCTATACAAATTTAATTTCTCATAGTCTATTTATAATAAACATTTAGACTACTTCAAGCAGAATGTAGAAATCTTGTTAGTGAGAACCCTGTCCTCTCCCCTTTACACTGCAGTTGTCTTATGTATTGCATCTTCATGCAATGAACACACTATCAGAGAATGTGATAATTCTTGCTTTCAGTAGCCACATATACATTAAAGATCTCAAAATTAAAAAAATAACCCATTATATTTACCCAGGCTATTTACCATTTCTGTTGCTCTTCCTTGACAGGAGGAAATCTGAGATGTCCCAAATTTCCTTCTGACATCTGTGCTCTTCTATCTCAAGGAGTTTCTTCAGCAATTCTTTCAGAGCATTGCTGCTAGCAATAAATTCTCTTCATTTTCCTTCATCTGAGAATGTTCTTCTTTCCGCTTTATTACTGATGGGTATTTTCATTGGACATAGAATGTCAGTTTCTAGTTCTTTTCCTTCAGCACTTTAAGAATGTTGTGATGCTTCCTTCTGGCTTCTGTGGCTTAATATGAGAAATCCACTATCATTCAAAATGTTGCCCACTGCCGCTTTCAAGAATTTGTCTTTGTCTTGGTTTTTAGCAGTTTGTTTATGATGTATCTGGGACTAGACTTCTTCGTATTTATCCTGTTGGTATTTATCCTGTTGGGGACTTTCTGAGCTTTTATAATATATAGGTTTACGTCTTTTGGCAAATGTGAGAAGTTTCCAGCTATTATTTCTAAGACATTTACAATACAAATGTTAGACCTGGTATTATTTCAGTCCCTGGGGCTCTGTTCATTTTTTCCAATTTGTTTTCTTCTCTGTGTTGAGACTGAATATTTCTACTGGTCTGTCTTCGAGTTCACTGACTCTTGACTCTGTGATCTCCATTCTGCTATTAAGTACACTGCATTAATTATATTTTTCAGTTCTTAAATTTCCATTTGGTTCTTTTTTATAGGTTCTATTTCCTTTCTGAAACTGTTTCCATTTGTTTAGAGAATGCTAATCCTTATCTCTAAAAGCATTTTTATAATAGCTGCTGTCTTTATGCTCTTGGCTCTGACTTCTTTTGATTGCCTTTTCACAGTGAGTTGGAATATTCCTGATCCTTCATATGTCAAGTAATTTTGGATTATACTCTCAACATTTTGAATATTATGTTATGAGGCTCTGTGTCTTGCTTAAATCCCATGGAGAAGATTATTCTTTTTTTTTAAAGCAGGCAATTGACCCAGTTGGGTTAAGGCCACAAATTTCAACTAGCCTTGGTTTCATTGTCAGTTCCATTTTCAAAGCCTTTGTAGTGATATTTGGATGTGTCCCTGTATGGCCCACTCAGTGGCCAGTATAGAGCCTGGGCTATGACCGATCCCTTAGTTCAGTTCTCCAAATCTCTGGTATGTGTTTAGGGTGTGATACATATACACAGCTCAGGAATAAATGCGGGAGTTCATAAATCTCTTTACAGGGTCATTTTCCCACAGCTCCTCTCTCTGAGGTCTACCTGGTATTTTCCAGCTTTCTGGGGCTCCCCTTTTTTATCTTCCAGCTGGAAGCTGGGGCTCTAGTTACCATGTTCTGCCTTGTACTTCCCATTGTTGCACTCGTGCCTGTGGCCAAGCAGAAGGGGGCAAAGGGAAAAATAAGCAACAGGGGTTTGCCCTGCCATCTGGGCAACAAAGCTCCCCCAGTTAGAGAGGAAGGTTACCCTCCACGTTTGAGGTGCCTGTGGAGTCTTGTAGTCATTGCCGTGGCTGCCACTGCCACAGTGAGATTACTTGGTTGCTAGACCATGAGAGGACAAAGAGCATGAAAGAAAACTGATGGATTTCCCCACCTCTCTGAGTGTTAGGAGTTCTCTTTCCTGTAACTTGAGCCAGAACTACAAAGCTTCTGTCAGAGCTCCTCTGTCTATGCTCTGGTGCCTTCTGGTTTTCAAGGTGCCTTGAAACTGGGAGACTGGGAGACAAATGAGAGACTCGACAATGGTTCAGTCATATTTCAAATTCTGGCATTCTTCGTCAATCTGCCTGCTACTATGTACTTTTCAGAGTCCTTAAATAGGTGGTCTATGCATTCTGTCCAGATTTTATAGCTGTATTCAGTGAGAAAGATGGGATAGAGTATACTTAATCCATGTTAACCAGAACTGCCTATTTTATTTGTTCTTTTTAAGAATATTTTGATTGTTATTGTCTCAATATTTCCCTCTTTGCCCCCCTCTGCCCAGTACCTCCCTTCCTTCCTGCAAGACCCCCCGCGCCCCTCCCCTCCACCTTAGTCCATGTCCATGAGTTGTGCATATAAGTTTTTTGGCTTCTCAATTTCCTATACTATTCTTAATATTCTCTTGTCTATTTTGTACCTACCAATTATGCTTTTTAATCCCTGGACCATTTCCCCCATTCTCCCTCTACCCTCTTCCAGATGATAACCCTCCAAATGATCTCCATATCTATGATTCTGTTCCTGTTCTTGTTGTTCGTTTAGTTTTTCTTTCTTTTTTTTTTTTAAGATTTGGTTGTTGATAGTTGTGAATTTGTTGCCTTTTTAATGTTCATACTTTTGATCTCCTTTTTCTGAAAAAGTCCCTTTAACATTTCATGCAAAAATGGCTTGGTGATGATGAACTCCTTTAGCTTTACCTTGTCTGGGAAGCACTTTATCTGCCCTTCCATTCCAAATGATAGCTTTGCTGGAAAGAGTCATCTCGGTTGTAGGTCCTCGCTTTTCATCACTTTGAGTGCTTCCTGCCAGTCCCTTCTCGCCTGCAAAGTTTCTTTTGAGAAATCAGCTGACGGTCTTACAGAAACTCCTTTGTCGGTAACACTCTGCCTTTCTCTTGCTGCCTTTATGATTCTCTCTTTAACGCTTGGCATCTGAATGATGATGTGTCTTGGTGTGGTCTTCTTGGGTCCAACTTGTTTTGGACTCTGCTTCCAGGACTTGTATGTCTATTTCCTTCGCCAAATTAGGGAAGTTTTCTTTCATTATTTTTTCAAATAAGTTTTAAATTTCTTGCTCTTCCTCTTCTCCTTCTGGCATCCGTATGATTCAGATGTTGGCAAATTTGGAGATGGCCCAGAGGCTTCTTTTTTTTTTAATTCTTGTTTCTTCTTTCTGTTCTGGTTGAATGCTTATTTCTTCCTTATGTTCCAGCTTGTTGATTTGAATCCTGGTTTCTTCCCCTTCACTGTTGGTTCCCTGTAGATTTTTCTTTATTTCACTTAGTGTAACCTTCATTTCTTCCTTTATGTTGTTTCCTTACTCAATGAGATCTTTGAGCACCCTGATCACCAGTGTTTTGAACTCTGCATCTTACAGGTTGGCTATCTCTGTTTCATTTAGTTCTTTTCCTGGGGTTTTGTTCTGTTCTTTCATTTGGGTCATATTTGTTTGTCTCCTCAATTTGGCAGCCCCTGTGTTTGTTTCTGTGTATTAGGTAGAGCTGCTTTGACTCCCTGTAAAAGGTACCTATAAATTGTGTGGGGCAGAGTTTTTAGGTAATCACTAGGGTGGGGAACCCACCTCACCGCTTTGTGGTTGTGTGTGGGGAGGGTTCAAAGAGGGGACTCTGTTGCTGCGTGGCTTCTGTACAGATTTGCTTGGCACTTGCCGTTTCTAGTCACTTCATTCACACACCACATGTGACTGGCACCCTTCTAGCTGTTGCCCTGGAGTTGATTCCCAGGGTAGGTGGGCTAGCACATGTTTTAAGATCTTGCAGGCCCTTTAAGCGGAGTTTCCTGAGATTCCAGCAGTTTCTTCTGCCACCCCAACCCCCAGTGGTTAATACAGCCAGAGTTATGGGGATTTATCTTCCTGGTGCTGGAACCCTGGGGCCTGGGGTCTGGACTGGGGCTGGGATTGCTTGCTCCCAAGGTATCCCTCCCAATATTTATCTACCACACATGAATGTATGACTGCCCATGCCGGTTCTGCCGCCGTCACCTCTCCACACCACACCATGTCTCCTCGCCTGCCTGCCCGGTCTCTGTGCTGCTGCCCCTCCTACCTGCCTGGGTGAATGTAGCTTCGTTAAGTCCTTGGTCATTGGACTTCCAAACGGTTGGATTTTCTGACATTTTGGGTTTTTTCTGCTTGGAGATTTGGCTGTAATTGTTTTTGTGGTTGTGCAAGGAAGCAAAGCATGTCTACCTATGCCTCCATCTTAACTGGAAGTCTCATATTTTATTTTTAAAAGTGATTTTCAAGCATACTCCATTTCAGGTTTTATATTTACGATACATTTAGTATTTTAGGTTTTGCTGGGAGTGTTAAAGGCAAGGAGTCTTAGAAATTTTCATTGCAAATATATTCTTATAGCGCAAGAAAGTATAGTTGACAGATTCATTTTTTTTATCCTCACCTGAGGACATTTTTTTTGGTCATTGCTTTTAGGGAGAGAGAGAGAAGAAGGGAGAGAAAGAAACACTGATGTGAGAGAGAAGCATCAATAGGTTGCCTCCTAAAAGTGTGCATGGACTGGGGATCTGGCATGCTGATCAGGGAATGGAAGTGCTTGGACCAGCGATCACACATGCCTGGACCGCAACCTTGGTATATGCCCTGGCTAGAACCAAACCTGAAACCTTTAGGTTATGGAAGGATGCGCCAACCAAATGAGCCATACCAGCCAGGATGACAGGTTCATTTTGGCTACAAAAGTCTTGTTGACTCTCTTGATATTCCTTATATAAGCTTTCCTAGTAATCTGTAAATATAACTTACCAGTTGTCACCACATGTAGCAGCTTTGTTAAGGGTCTGTGATACTGCAATACTAGTTAGACTGTCTTTATGATCACAAGCTTGAAATACCTCTTGGCCAATCTCTCGAATATGAGTGGAAATTACCACAAAAGTTCCATGTGAAAAACCAATCATGATGTAGCCATCACCATACCTATAGCAACAAAGGCAACAATACAGTAAAAAGGGAAACTAATTATCATTGGAAATAAAATACATAAGCAAGTACCTTAAAATGAAGAAACTAGAGAATATAATTTATCAAGGTCTATGTGCCAGATAACACATGCTAGGTAGTTTTACATAGTCTGTATCATAGTCTACAATCCAGAAAATGTTGTATAAAGGAGTGAAAATGATTCAGGTAAAAATTAAATATAATTAGTAAGGAAAAGCTCATGGTTATCTTTCTGTAATGATCTATTTGTACATACCAGCTATAGCAGACAATGTTGCCATACTGCTGCTGAAATTCCAGATCAATTGAACTATCTGGTTCATTGAGATTAAAAAGAAACAAAGATTTCTTGCCAAGTACCACACTTATCTGCCAGAAAAAATAAAGAGATTGTTAAATGAATTACTCTGTACTTCATGAAAAGAACAATAAGTAAATTCAAATATGGGAACCTAATTCATGAAAACAAGCCAAGTTTAGATGTGCTAAATGCTAGAATTACTAAGAGAACAATGTAACTAAAAAACAAACAAACACATTTTATTAACATATAGCCTGGGAAGAATCCTTGACTTCATACATATCTAATATACCCTTTGAAGTATACTCAAATAGCTAGGTTGAATAATTAAAAAAATTCTCTATACCTCTCATTAGAGTACCATGCAATATAGGACTGTAAGTCTGATACGGTTTCAAGAAAATTGAATTCGGAATATAGAGTCTTCCATCCTAAAAGGTCGTTCTCCTTTTGAGCCATTTGGCATGACAGGTCCACACCCATGTGGATATTCTAGCTTGGCTTTTTATATCATCACTCTTTCTATTACCTGTAGGCCAATGTGACTAGACAAGTGTCCCTCTGTTACTCACACAAGTCAATGCTTAACTGTAATTTTCAGTGGAGGGTGTAATTGTGTTGGGGAGATAAAAGAGTGTATTACTTAACTGAGCTCATTAAGGGTGATTAATAAATACATAAAAAGAGAAACACTTTGATATATTGGGTTGGCCAAAAAGTTCGTTCGTCTTTTTCCATACTATGCCTCTAGTGATGCTTAGTTGTCTTTAACTTTGTTCAAAACAATTTTCTTAGATTGTACTGTGATAGTTGTCATATCAGCATGAATTTTAAAAATACTTATCAAAATCGGTGAATTTTTGTGTAACTATTTTAATATTGAAGGAGGAAGAAAATATACAACATTTTTGGCATATTATGCTTTATTATTTCAAGAAAGGTAAAAACGCAAATGAAATGCAAAAAAAGATTTGTGCAGTGTATGGAGAAGGTTCTGTGACCAATATCAAATGTGTCAAAAGTGGTTTGCAAAGGTTCATGCTAGAGATTTCTCTCTGGACGATGCTCCATGGTTGGGTAGACCAGTTGAAGTAGAGATCAAATCAAGACATTAATTGAAAACAATTAATGTTATACCTCGTGGGAGACAGCCAACATACTTAAAATATCCAAATTAATAAAGTTATTGGAGAAAATGAAAATATGTGTTTTTATTTTACAGAAAAAAATTAAATAGACTTTCTGGCCAACCCAATATTACATTGATTTTAAAGAGCTATCAGTTACAAGTCACTACCAATTTAATAGAAACATTACTTCATTTAAATATAGGCATATTGGTTGTAAAAACTGTCTGGATTTTAGGATGTTAAAATGCAGCAGGGAAATGCACCTGAGGTATTAAAAAAAGCAAATACAATTTTCAGAGCTCTGGTCACATCTCTGATAGTGAAAATAAAAAAGTCATATAGAAATCAATATGTCTGTTTACAAAGGTACCTCTACTCCTTTTGCTACCACAAGAATGAGAAAAGCTATACCAACTGTAACAGGAAGATGTCTTCATTTGCTGTAATACCAAGAAGCCAGAAGCAAGAAAACAACTTTTAGTCCTGAGAGAGGAGCCTACATTGATTTAATAAGTGACAGACCATGATTTTATTAATCACTATAGATTCTGAACCACCCACAAAAAGGAGAGAGTATATTCTACAAAATTATTAAAGTATTTTGGGCATAAATTTGATTTAGAATTCTTACTGTGTTTTCGGCAGCACAGGTTCGGTCATCAGTCTTCATCGTGGAAAACTGCATGCTGCTAGGCTCGAATTTCACCGGTGACTGGAGGAATGAAAATATTATCACTACAAATAAACCCAATACTCAAAGTCACTCTGAATGATAACACAGGCACCTTGCTTTATGTTATATGTTGGACTAATGACCTGAAATCCCCACTGCTACAAACGCCTAGAAATCCTGGGTGACACAGAACAGACATCAATTTAAACGTACAGAGAAGCCTGAAAGAACGTAAGAAAAATTTCCAGGGACATAAGTGAAGATGAAACTAAAAACCAAAGTGCACGTAGAAACCAATGTTGCAGCTACCCAAAACAGCTGGTAAAAGGAGACAATAAGGAAACCATTTGACTAGGGCTCAGCTTTGGGTCAGAAAAAAAGTTGAAAAAGTTCAAATCAAAGACTTTACCTCCTATCCTCATTATGGTCTGAGATTCAGATTAATACTGTGAGTGATCTAGAAACTCCCTGCAGTGTTTGGAAAAACAAATCTGAAGCTTCTTTCAACACTGCAAAAAATTTCCACGGCTAAGTCCTGCTGAAGTATGAGCTCATAATTCAAAATGAGAAAACTCACAAACAATGTATCAAGAGCAAACGTTAGAAGATCTAAAAATAACAGAATTACCTGAGAGAGAGGTCATAAAATAAATACTTTAAAAACAACTAAAGATATAAAAGGACTCATAAGTAGAAGAAAAGACAAAAAAAATTCCAGACAGATTTCTCCAAGAACTACAAAGTACTTCCCAAAAATGAAAAGTATAGTCATTAAAATAAAAACTCAGTGGGATAGACAGAAGATCAGACAAATGTGAATAAAAAATAAGTAAACTGATTTGAGGAAATTATCCAGGTTACACAAAATCACACACACACACACACACACACACACACACACACACAACTATAAAAGAGAATTAAGAGATATGAGAAGGTCAAACACATACCTAGCAGAAATTCTAGAAGGACAGAATAGAAAGGGCAAGAGGTAAGACTCAAAGAGATAATGGCTAGGAATCTTCCAGGGTTGACGAAAGACAGCAATCTTTAGATTCAGGAAGCAAGACAGTCCTCAGCAGAATAAATAAAAATAAATCCACACAAGTAACACTACAGTGATCTACAGAATAGTCGAAAGTCAAAGCCATTCAAAGGCCATACCAAATAAAGCAATACTTTTAATGTATGTTTTGCTTACTACATGATAACTTAAGTGGTATGCCAAATTCTGGAAGCATACTTCTTAGCAGTCAGAAGCAGGAAATAGTTATCTTATATGTAAATAACAGCTAAATGGTAGTGGCTTCCTGGGATGTTACGTGGAAAAATATTGTAAGGTCATGTCTTGATTCAGTGGGGAAAAAAATGCCCGTGCCTACTGATGATGTATATGAATACCTGGGCGCAGAGTGCAGGCATTTGTATTATGTATCTACTATTATAATTAGCCCCAAAACAGAATAATCAAAATGATAAGGTTTCTTAGGAAATATTTTTTACACTAATGCCAGATTAATCTTCCTTAAGCACCACTTTAATCATGCTATAGCTCTGTCCAACATGGTTGAATTACTTACTTCAGCCTAACTTTCCAAACTTTCCAGATATGGGAATCAACTTTCTCCTTCAGCCTTATTTTCTGTAAATTCTCAATCAAAGCCCATGTCTTCAGCCAAGCCCTTCTGAGTAAGCCATAAGCAAGCTATAGGTTTTTCCTCTTATTTTTGTGCATGCTGTTTTGCTACGGTTGAAAGACACACATTGCTAAACTGTCTTATGGTATGCATTAAAACATGTTACAGCAGGACACATGGTCACAGAGGGAGGCTGAATCTGCAGCTTCCCTGGCAGCAGTTAGGTGTGACCATATGACTTAAGTTCCAGTCATATGCTATGAATGGAAGTAATAAATGCACCTTCCAGATCAGGTCCTTTATAAATTTCTTGCCCAGCACTTCGCTGTCTCCCTTTCCTGGGCTGCAATGCAGATGTGGTGCCATTCGCTAGTTTGTCATGCAGATAAGGGCAAAACGCCCCTGACGATGGCAGAGCAATAGATGAAAAGAATGGGGGCTCTGTACAACCTTGTGAATCAGAGACGCACAGATGACCTGCCTACATCTTTCTGCTACGTGAGAAAAAGAGGGGAAAAAACCCACACAAACTACCATATTCCTAGAGCCCTTGCAGTTTTGGGTCTCTGTGTTACAACAGTTTAGCCTGTACCCAGACTTCCTTCTCTCTTTTAACAATTCACAAATACAACTTTTGTGCTACCTTCTCTCTTTTAACAATTCACAAATACAACTTTTATTGGTCTCCATCTCACAAATGCTATAGGACTTGTAAGCTATACGACAAAATTTGGCAACCATATGAGGCCACATATGTTTTATCATGATTAGTTTTGTCTTCTCAAGAGTAGGGGCCTAGAGTCGGAAGCCTCTAGGATGGTCCACAATGACCCCCACCTCCAGGTTTCCATGCCTTTGTTTAACCCCCATCCCTGCCCCCTTGAAGGTGGGGCTGGGTCTAGTGATTCGCTTCCAGAGAACAGAATATGGCAAAAAAGATTATTAAATCAGCCTACTTATGAAGAGATTGTGGTGTAAGCCTTGAATGCCTGCTAGCACTGTTTCTCCAGCAGCTCTGCTGTGAGGCGCTCTATGGAAAGATCCACGTGGTGAGAGAATGAGGCAGGTTTCTAGTCACTAAATAGACAGGAACTGAGGCCCTGGGCTTAACCACTGGTAAGGAATTGAACTCTGTCAGCATCCACGTGAATGAGCTCAGAAACAGATTTTCCCGTCAAGCCATCAGATGAGATCGCAGCCTTGGCTGACTGAACTATGAGAGACCTTGAGGCAGAAGCAGCCAGCTCAGCTGCATCTACATTCCTCATTCATAAAAACTGAAACAATAAATGTTTACTGACTTAAACTGCTAAGTTTTGAGAGTGATTTCTTATTCAGTGATAACTAATACGGGGTCATAGCTCATATTTCTTCTAAAGCACATAGCACAGTGTCAGGCACCTAGCAGTTACTTAAAAAAATGTGTTAGTTCCTATTGCTCTAGCAATATTAAATCATAAGCCCAGTAGTTTAGGTGAAATTCTGCCACTGGTGTGTAGCTATTGGTAATATGAATTCCCTAAAGAAGGAGCCACTGAAGATCTAACCAAATGGGAAGTTTGAACAGTAGTAAAATTTAATCCTAAAATTAAATTTAATTAGTGTTTGGAAACAATTTAACACATCTGTTAAAGGTATGGGTTGTAGAATTAAGCAGACATAACTCTGAATCTAGTTATGAACATTTGTATCATAAATACAGATACATAAAATAGTTATTTCACAAATATACTGTCTGACTAACCACAGAGCTGATAATCCATGCTAATGCTAAACAATGGGAAACATGCAAAGGAGGATACTTGGAAAAAGTAGTCATATTAAAGAAAATGTCCTAATACATAAAAAGAAAAGTTTTTGATGTTTAGAATATAAAGTTATTGTATACACATCTCACATAGAGGTTTAAAAGTTTTATAGGTTAGTTTGATAAACAAACTTTATTTTAAGTAAAAATTGGAATATATCAGACCAAGGGCATGTTACAGTATTACCTGTCTTATTGTGTCACCTTCCTGATTACTAACTGTAATAATTTTATCTTCGCCACCCAAAGCAAGCAAATTTTCTGCATTCCAACATCCACATGTGATTCTCTTGGTATGTTTTCCTGAAAAAGAGATGATTTTTGTACAAATACATGGATTTCTCAAAAAATAATTAAAAAACCTATAATGTCATTCTGAAAGTTTAGGTAATATACCATTGGAAATCAGTCAAGGAACTTAATATATTAAATCAGTGTCTAAGAAATCTTATTTATGCCCCGGTTGGCGTAGCTCAGTGGATTGAGCATCACCCTGCAAACCAAAGAGTCACCAGTTCGATTCCCCATGCAAGGCACATGCCTGGGTTGCGGTCCAGGTCCCCAGTTAGGGATGCATGAGAGGCAACCACACACTGATGTTTGTCTACCTCTCTTTCTCCCTCCCTTCTCCTCTGTCTAAAAATAAAATAAATAAAATATTAGAAATCTTATTTAGAACAGTTTATTGCCAAGTTGTAACTCAAGATAATGGTATATGAGGGATATAATGTTTTCCAAGTTTTTATGTGAGCATAGATCCTAAAATAAAAAGATACTCTACTCCTTGACAAACTTGTTTATTTACCACATCACCAAACCTGTAACAATAATGCCTCTAGAGAAGAAAGTCCCAAAGCACTGCAGTTCTTGTTATGACATTCAGCTTCGCGGGCTGGTAGACCCATTCAACGTTCACAGCTGGGACTATTCATATACAGCTAAAGAATATGCTGATTCGCAGTAACACTGAGGTACAAACATGAATGCACCTTAGCCAGACTTGTAATAAGAATTACATCACTTAGCTAGAGTAATATTAAATAACCATTAATATCAGGGCGCTTTTTTTTATTGCGCTTTCTAGCCAGTGCAAAAAATCACATGCTTGACATTGTGGGCATTTATTGAAGGTCCTGGAACAGACAAATACTCAAGAGTCCCAAGGTTAGTTAAGTACAGATTCTGGAGGCAGAGTGTCTATATTTGAATAAGAGGCTCATCCCTTTCTTTTTTACTTCTTTCTATACCAAGAAAAAGAGAACAGAATGTCTTCCTTCTCCTCCTTCCTATATACCTCAAGGCCCACTGCTCAGAATTCAGGTTAGCCCTCACATTGGTAATGACAGTTAACACATTTTCTGTGCCTACTTATAGTGTTCTGGGCACATGTATCAAACTCATTTAGTTAACATTAACTCATAGTTAACATACTAAGGTACTGAAGTTTGAACCATGTTATTGGGAGACTGGTAACAGTTAATTAAACTGTAGTAAATGAAATTCATGGATATGAGAACTATGCAAAGTGAGAACTGCCTGTACCTAGTTTAGTTCATGGAAATAAATCAGTGCAAGATAAAACAAGGGTAACAGATATTTAGGTACTGCAATACACTGACAGACCATGTTACCATGTAGCAGCTCTCTAAAATGGAATGGCTTGGTTTTAGGAAAGTTATTTAAAAGGAAAAAAGCGGTGCCACAAATCACGACCAACTTTGAAAGAGACAGCTATATATATATTTAACTTAAGATATGTAATTAACCTGAATCCTTTCAGGCCCATTTTACACAGTTAATACGTAAGCCTGAAAACAGGGTCAATATCATATTAAATACAAAGATCACATAAAATCATGTGTATATGACAAATACCTGACACAAAATAATCATACTTTGATGAAGTATTTTCTTATAAATTTAAAAAAAGATTTTATTTATTTTCAGAGAGAGGCGAAGGGAGGGAGGAGGAGAGGAAGAAAAACATTGATGTGCGAGAGAAACATTAATCGGTTGCCTCTCACATGCCCCTAACTGGGGATCTGGTCCACAACTCAGGCATGTGCCCTGACTAGGAATCAAACTGGTGACCTTTTAGTTTGCAGGATGACACCCAACCCACTGAGCCATACCAGTCAGGGCACTGGTCAATTATTTTCTTAACTTCCAGTGTCAACTGGTAGGATATACCTACAGGTGATGTGGGATACAGAAAATGGCCTAACCGAATTCAAATCGACTAATTTATATGGTGAAAGTTGATTTTTTGTAGCTCAAAATTTTTTAGTTTAATTTTCAAATGGATCAGTAACATTACTGTTTGGCTATAGCACTAAAAATATTAATATTACAGGTATACATATATGTGAAGATAATTTAAAATAACTAAGTGTCCTTAACTGAAGGGACTTTCTCAAGTAGCCCGTGGACACCCCTCTCCCGAGTCTAGTGCCTTCACTGGCAGTCAGTTATGCTTTCCCTGGCTACTGGGGCGGAATTCAGCGCACTCATTTCGCCATTCGCCGGCCTGGTTTTACAGTAATTGAGAATTGATACTGTTTCCTTTTATGTGTTCAGGCGGCAGGTGCTAAGTGACCAGAGGCTGAGAGAAGCAGGGACTGAAGAACCAAGAAGACCAAACAAGGAACAAGCGAACACCCTTTTGTCATATAATCTGAAGCAAATATAACTCATATTCCACATCTAAATTAAATTGGTGTTTGGAGAGAATGAGGGGTCAGAATTAGGAACTGGATATACTCTGTCCAAGCAGTCATTAGATATTTTAGTCCATCTACCGATGTCTTGATACACATATGAGCTATTCCATGTGCAGAGGTACAAACTAGGTGAGAAAGGGACAGATGGAAGCCATGTCTTCAATGTACTGGTGTCCAAAGACACAGGCTGACCTTGACCTTAGAGCAACTATTCTATGCAGCCTGGGGAATTCTTAGAAGGCAGTGAAGAAGGATCTTCTAGTTTAGCTATATGTGAAACTTGGCCAGGGGAGTCTTAATGCTATAAAATTTCCCTTGCAACATCAGGAAAATCAGAGGCAGTAAAATTTACATTTATGTAAAGCATCTCAAATATTTAGCAGTGTTTCCAACTATAACCTACCAATAATGGAAATCTTTCGAGATGTCTGATGATTATAAATAAGCACATTTCCTTTAGCAGTTCCAACAGCCAGGAAACTTCCAATTTTTGACCAAAGAAGAAAAGACATTTGATCCCTGCAACAGTAAGATATAAATTATTAAACAATTCACAACTATAACCTCTAAATAAGTCCTTTTAAAAAATACTTCATGACTAATTTTAATACCTATTTAGAAGCTGAAGTAAAAAATTACAACTTACTGTTTTAGGACAAAGACTAAGTACTAAAAGAATTAGTATAGTCAAACTTAAAATACAAATGTATGATGAATATAGATTTCAATTTGGTCATAAAGGAACCTCAAGTTTCATGGGATGACATGATGAGATGGTTATTAATTTGTCTGCTAATGATAGTTGTAACTCTAAATGTGGTAAAAATCTTAATGGATAATGACACCCTGTGCTTTTAAAAAAGTAGGATCCAATAATACAATCTATTAAATTGGAAAAATCATTGGGAATTCAGGAAGGACATATTTTTTTCCAGCTCTGTCATTATTACTAGTAGCTCTAAAGGAAGTCAAAAGCAATTTGCCCACCACCAGTTCTTATGTGCATTCTAGGACTCACAGAATGTAAGTCCTTACTAAAGGGAATCAGGACTCCTGATTCCGTATACTGAGGAATGAAATCACAATGGATCTAGAAAAGTGGTTCTGAAAATGCAATCCCGGACCAGCAGCGTCACCTGGGAACTTTAGAGATGCCAGTTCTCAGAATCAGCCCCAGTCCTACTGAATGAGAAACTGGGGGTGCCCAGCTATCTGCATTTAAAAAAAATTCTCACCTGAGGATATGCTAATTAATTTTTTAGAGAGAGAGGATGGGGGAAGATAGAGAGAGAAACATCAATGTGAGACAGAAACATCAACTGGTTGCCTTCTACGCTCACTGTGACTGGTGATCAAACCCACAACCTTTTTGGTGTATGGAACGACACTCAAACCGACTGGGCCACCTGGCCAGGGCCCAGTTATCTTCAATTTAATAAGCTTTCCAGGTGATTTGGATGCAGTTAAACTCTGAGAACCACTGATAGATCATGTTACTATTTTCAGAAAGCAACACTGCTTTCAAGTATATTGAGGGCAGTAATAAAAGCATAAAAGCATAACCTTAATGGGGCTTTGTCTGCTAACTAAGGAGAATTTGAGCATTAGAAACTACATATTTAATTCAACCAAGGCGAATTTGTGAAAGGCCATTAAATCACGATGATACTTGGAAGATAAAAATTCGCTGAAAGTATATGAGAAGTTAATTGTATTAAATGGGTGAATGTAATAAAATGCTTAGTTAAAAGTGTTTTAAGTAAGGAAATATTATATACCAAGATGCTATGTTTCTTCTACTAAGTATATGTTTTATAAAAGATGAACATGGGCTCTGGCTGGGTAGCTCAATTGGTTAGAGCATTGTCCCAATATGCCAAGGTTGTGAGTTCAATCCCCGGTCAGGGCATATACAAGAATCAACCAATGAATGAACAAATAAATGGAACAACAAATCAGTGTTTCTCTTTCTCCTTTCCTCTCTCTCTCTCTCAAATCAATCAATCAATAAAAAATTTTAAAAAAGATAAATATGCATTTTTCTCTATCTGTTTTAAGTAGGTGTGGCAGCCATGAGAATGCTTCTCAGATCTCTGACTATAGAAAGAGAACTGATCACACCCGGGCTGATAGGCATTGGAATCCATCACCTCACTGTGCTGGGGCCATGCCTTCCAACAGGCTGCTCCCAGACAGCGCCTGAGCTTGGCAGGAATACTGCTGCGGCCTATTCCTGGGAGACACAGGGTTCCTTTGATGGGTAAGTTTGGCTTAAAATCTCTCTGCAGGCCTAGCTGAACTTTCTTAGAACTAGGCTGCAGTCTAAGAAGTTTCTACCTAACCAGTTTTCCTTCTTTCACTCCTTCACGTGGGTCCGAACGTGCATTGTGATCTGTTGGCTGTTCTAGCCTCTTCCTTCCCCCGCTCTGTTCCCTCACAGGCATTTCCTGTAATAAATCTCATCCATTTAAACCGGTTTTGGAGTCTGCTTCTCAGAAAACATGAATCAAAAGAATTCTGAGTGGTTAAATAGTACCAGAGAAAAGAGGACTTGTGTGACAAGAACAACGTCTGACCAGCAACAGGGGTCACGTATAACAGGAGTAGTGTAACATTTGTCCATCTATCCAATAGTTTCTCATTACTAACAGTCATACCACAGCCAACTAGAAAGAGAGTTAACTAATGTATTTCGAAAAGATGAAGTAACCAGACATCCTCAAAATTGCTAACGGTACAGACTCCATTTCTTCTCTTAGGAGATAAGGCCTCTAGAAGGCCCTACAAGTTACAGTAAGAGACTAAGGCATACATAAGTTTCCAATAATGCTAACGAATCAAGTCAACATATATGTATAATAATGTATAATAATCACATGTATTTCTGGCCAACCAAACTTAGAGAATACATTATTCTAGGGAAATGCACCTAACAACAACAACAACGACAACAACAACAACAAGGAGGTGTAACCTGTGTGAGTGGCACAGGTGTAAAAGAAGCCTAGCTAATGTGACAACTGAAGATTAATTAGAAAAAAAGGCTGAGCAGGATGACTGGTGCTCAGGTCAAAGTGGCTCTGGGAGAAGCAACCGTGTCCCGTGACCCAACCAGAATCAACTGGTTCATGAACCAGGTGTCGTATTTAGAGTTTTCTCTGGGAAGATTGCTGTATCCCAGGTACATAATAGCTTTGAGCCTAGGCTGAATCAGGGTAAGTACCACTATAATCCTAAGAAGGTATAAAAATTCATGTAGTAAAAATGAAGAAATAATTTCAACCCATTGTATTAACATAATAATTTAAGATAGTTAAGTGGTGTTGTAGTAAGTTTTGCAATAATTATATTTTAGGACATTTTGTATACTATTTATGTTGTTTGAAGTTGTTCAAAAGAACCAATTCTGATTGAATTTGTAAATAGAATACAAGTTATTTAAGGGAAATTTAATTAAGTTTGTGAAATATATTTAAGAACTGATATTCAAAATTGTGTGTATTAACTATTTTAGTGTAACAGATTGACCATTAAATGAAAAACAAATAATGAGTATACCTTTGTATATATAAGAGTCCTTTAGATATTAAATATTAACATTGATAATAAAATAGCTTTAATTTTACCTTAACGGTAATCACAATAACATGTACCATTCACTCAGTTCCTAATTTTAATGCCTGGCTACGACATGAAATCAAACATCACAACCCTAAAACAATGTGAGGAAATGGATCTGTGGTAAGATAGACAGCAGGAGGCAGAGGGCTATACCAGTTGGAAAAATACCTGGGATCAATTACACATTTTTTTCTGGGTGAGGATGTATCCTCACTGATGCTGAATTTGGTTAAAGAACTAGTACTTGATATTTGTAAACATTCTCTTGAATAGAAGCATAAAGAGTATGTAAACTCTTTCTGAAAAGGGACATATGCGGAAAGTGTAAAAGGACAGAGCAAGAAGTGAAGGTTCTTAGGCCTTACACTGGGCAGACAATATCACCCGTGGGTGCATGCTTTGTGTACCACTTTGGTGGGTCAAGGGAAACCGTGCAAAGGTTACATTTGGTCCTGTTCTGCATGGCCACCTTGCTTCCTCCGGGTTGTTATTCCTTAGAAAGTAAACTGGGAACATCCAGGGGTGTTCAACCTTTTGGTATCTCTGGGCAATACTAGAAGAGTTATCTTGGGCCACACATTAAATACACTGCAACACAAAATCATAAAAAACCCCCATAATGTTTTAAGTAAGTTTGCAATGTCGTGTTGGGCTACATTCATAGCCAACCTGGGATGCATGCAGCCTGCGGGCTGCAGGTTGGATACCCCCTCGGTATGCGTGTGATCTCTTCCTGCCCACCTGTGGGCCACATGATGCCAGGAGGCAGATATTACTTTTATACCCACTTAACATAAACTGAAGCTTCGAGAGAAGCTAAAAAAACTTGTCCAAGGTCAAAAATGCAAAATTTAAGGTGTAAATGATGACACGTTTTTCTTTTCCAACGGGAAAATGGAAATGGTTTCTATTTTAGCAGAGATCTTTAATTGATTCTGTCTTCAGAGATCTGTAATTTATTTTCTCTGCCCAATTCTTTCCACTTGGGAATTGCCCAACCTCACCCCACTCCTCACTTGGTGGAATTATCAATCCCATGGCCCTGCCTACTTCACTCAGAGATCTTTTGAGGAATTGAGTGGACACTGGTGATGTAATGGGAGCAGGTTCTTCTCTCTGGCACAACTTGCTGTGAAGAATGATATAAGCCAATAGCTGCCAGTAGCCATGGAGAGTGTCTGACTTAGAATGAACAAAACACAGAGAAAGGAAATACCAAGAGATAGAGAGTCTAAATTGCATCATCAGAACCCCAAGGCCCAGCCATGCCTGCGGCCAATCCCATCTCCAGATTTTCCCAAACATGTTTTTCTCATCTTTGGGCTTTTCAGTCTGTTTCATTACAAACAACTTTTTAAGAAGCTATATATATTTTTACAATTATAACAATTATATTCTAATTAATGGGCAAAATCAGTAGGACTATACATACATAAGAAGATGAACTTTCTCTTTTATAAGAAAATAACTCATCAACGCATCTTTATAATGAAAGTATTAAGTATTGTTAGTATCAAACCTACAAATAATCACATTTCCAAGTGAATATTTAAAAAATAAAAAAGTTATCCTTACTTTATGCCACTGTCTAACTGGTTGGTTTTATTTGTGTTGGCATCCCATAGATAAATGCAATAAGACTTCTCAGCAATCACTGCTAGGGTGTCTCCATCTTTATCCCAGTCCATAGCAACACAGTTCCTTTTTAAAAAGAAAGGAAAATATCACTATACATTTTTTTTAAGTAGAGAAAAGAAATTAAAATACCTATTTGTGATTTTTGTCTATAACTAGACTATTCAAGATATTCTGAGCAGGTCATAAAATTCCTGGAGTGAGAACTATAACTCGCTATTCACTGCTTGGATAATACTAACTTAAAATTTTCATTGTTGAGAGGATGGAGAAATTTTAATTCTCTTTTAAATATCATTTCCATATGCTGCATTAAGTATAACTGTACCTAATAGGTCAGCAGATTCCCTTGGATCCTCTGAAGGACCTGGCCTTTGGTAAAACACTCTCATTAAGCACCTTTACAAATGAATTCCATCTGTAATCAAGAGGCCATTTGATCAAGTTTTGAAAGATGATTTCGGACTTACAGAGAGAAAAAGAAGGACCTGATATGTAATGAAGTCATATTTAGATAAATTGTGTATAAAAGAGTTCAAGGCTGGGCAGATGTAGTATTGCAAACAATGGAAAGACTGATTTCTGAGGTGATGAGTAAGAAATGTTATTTTCATTTTATATCTTAATGGAATGAGAAGAGTGATTTGATTGAGACGACAAAATAGTTCTAAATAGGAAATACTCTTTTAAACATGTTTCTTACAATTCAAAATAATTCCAAAATGTTTATTATAATTAAAAAAATTCCTTGAGGATGAACCTCTCTGATGCATTTTTCATTTTGATACTCTTTGTTCTTAGATAGATTTACATTTAAGACAGCTGGGAATTACTTCAGTTATTCTGTAAGCTGTTAAAATATATTTTGATATCTAAATTTTCTGTAATAGTCTCAGAGATTTGGGAAATATAAAAGAGGGAAACTTTTAAACTGTTCTTAAGAATCATCTGCCGATTAAAGACATATAATGGCATTTTATTTATCTGGAGATCCTTTGTTAGTCAAACTCAACTATAATGAACACAGCAAAAGAATTCAGAAGTAAAAAAAATAAGGCCATTGTGTAACTAAAATAGATGTCACAGAGCTTATGAAATAAAGATCATACAATTTACTCAAGTCTTTTTCTAAGTGCCTCTTTACTTTATTTTAGACATAATTATAACTACCTTGACATCTGTTTCCCAGAATATAGAAACCAGAGGTAACAATTAAGAGCAATGGTGGCATCAGGTGGGTGGAGACAGAGCAGGAATTGGAAAGGTAGTTAGAGATTTGCAAAGAAGGTGGCAATCAACTACAGAAAAATGTGAATTTTAAAAGCATGGCAGCATAAGACCATTTAGGTGAGAGCATCTAAACATCTTAATAACCACTGAGGCTACAATAAAAATAACTAATGTAGGTAACGATTACACTGAATTATTAAAAAAGCTTAAGTTATACTTAGTGTAATCTAGAATGATTTCCTGAATATAGATAAAGTCATCCTTGAAGAAGTATGGGAAAGTAACTATTTTTCATAAATTTATTAGACAAGAGATACTACAGTGATACAGGCTTATTTTGTCTGCCTATACACATCTAAGGCATATTTATAATTAAATAAGAATTCTTTCATATGAACTCATTCATAATCCTGCCTTTAAGCTTCCCAGTGAAGGTACAGGTGTTTCTAAACTGTAGCTCGTATGCTATTTACCTACATATTTCATTAACTTCTTATGGTATAAAAAAAGAAGTCCCTTTGCAAATGGAAAGAGCAAAAGGGGAGATATAGGTTATATATGTTATAAAATTCTATTTTATTATGGTTTTAAGATAATACTTTTTTATCTTTTAGGCAACAAAGCTTGAAAAAGTTTTTTATCTACCTCTGTACTTACCCAGATAAGTTAATTTCACTTCTTTTTTGACCATGGCGATCAAAGATTTTCACAGTATGATCAGCTCTAAAAGCAAACACAAAAATATGATTTGACTGTTTATTTTTCTTTATCTATGTATATAAAAAAATTTAGCTGCCATACAAATGCTTTCCATGTCCTGTCATCATAATTTCATAATTTGTATCTAAAAAGTTATTTCCAGGGACAAGTTTCTGTGAGCTTTGATGTTAATGGAGATGAAGATATTACTTTTCCCACCATACAACCATCTCACAACAACTTCTACTGAATAGATGGTGTGGTTATGTGGGTATACAACAATCTGGAGTCAGGATGATTTACAAAAAACATTCATTGGTTTCTTACCCTGTTACTGCAAGGTAGTTTCCTGATGTTTTTTGCCAGGTAAACTGAATTGGTGTGCCAAGCCAAGTCTTTTCTAGAAGCGAGAAGACACGCTAAAAAAAAAGAAATATATATACATACATATATATATAAAACATATAATCAAACATATAATTAAGAGTTAGAAAGATGTCAAAATATGATCATGAAAACAGTAGAATTCAGGATGGTGAAGGCTTATGTTAGAGCTTATCCAAAAGAAGTCAACAATATGACAAACAAAATGATCAATCAATGAAACAAAAAAAATCAAAATCTGATTGGTAAAGTATGGACCTCAATATATCGAGGAGAGCTTATTATAAAACATTTTGCTTTTGGAAGTTTTTGAATATTAATTTTATAAAAATGTATTCATTTCATGCTTTATAGATGTTTAATACTAAAACAATTTAAACTTGAAGTTATCTAATTATCAGTGGTATAAATTTTGGGGGATTAAATTTAACAAAACTGCTATTCAAGAAATCTTAACTATGATAGAAATACAAAATGGATATACTTTGTTCGCAATTATTTCCTTCTTTTATCCATCAGTTATATTTACTTCATTATTAAGTGTATTTAATTTGCCTATTGAACCAAGTATCAGTCAAAAAATCACTCTTTTCACTTAGGCAATCCAGAGCTGTGGTTATGGAAACCACAAACCACATGTGGACTTAGAATTTTATTGAGGACTTGAAATGTGGGTAGACCAAATTTAAATGTGCTGTAAATATAAAATACTGGATTTCAAAGGCTGTGAAAAAGAGAATGCAAACCATGTCATTGATAACTTGTATTGACTGTATGTTGAAATGATAATATTTTGGATTTACTGGATATATTATTAAAATTAATTTTGTTTTTAAAAAAAATATTTTAATACGGCTATTAAATTTTTAAAATTATATTGGCTCACATATTTATATCAAACAGTGCTGACCTAGAACATCTAGTAACATAGAACATAAACGAAAAAAATTTTGATTTTAATATTAGATTAATTACAGATTAAACAATGATTCCTGTCTCTAGGCATATGAAGTTTACATACTACTACAGGAGGCTTAAATGTCTCAGTGGCAATTCTTCTGATGCTAAAAATTAACTACTAATCAATAGGTATTTCATATGTTAAAGAAATGAAATCCATCACTACTGAAAACAGAAGTGTACTACAGTCACTGGCACATCCAATTTTGTGTAGCATGAAGACACCCTTAAAGAAAAAGAGTAAAAAAGCATATTAGTTGTGCGATTTTTTGATGCATTGCCCTGGAATTCCTTCATACAAATGAGGGATCCTTAAACTTAAATTTCATTAGCTTCATGGTAGACTTCCACGGGATCTTACATACTATTTTTCTTCAAAGGAGCTATACAGATGCTCCACAAACAGTGCAGTGGAAATGGTGCTAACTTCACAGCCAGAAAACCAAGATTTACCGGTAAATTTTGCTTTTCACATTACCTGTAGGGCTTAAAGTAAGTCGCTTAATTGCCTCAAGCACAGATTTCTCAACTTTAAAACAGGAATAATAATAACTTCACACTCCAGATACTACTTCATAAATCGTGAAGAGCTTTAGATACGTGAGTTGTGATTATCAGTCTGCCAATTCTAATTTCCATACTAATAGCCACGAGGACGCATTAGGACGTATAAAATAATTTTTAAATTAAGGTTTCCATTTCTTTTCTGGGTCAGAGCATGAGGGTATTGCTATGGGAAAGCGGGAAGGTGAAGGAGCTGCAGCCAGTGATCCAGGCGTGGGGTTCACTAGAAGCCCACGCCTGGAAACCGTGCGTCCAGAGAATGACGCTCATGAGCGTCTAAACCTGTGTGTGCAGGTTTCTCCGTGAATACGGTACACTGGCCACCAGGTGATGTATAAATAGGACCAATCATGGGCAATACTACTAGAGATAATTCCTTCCGAGCCTCTTCACTCTGTTTAAGGCGCTGGTCAGTTGCGCCGCTTGCCCGGGGTTTCGCTGTAAGAAATGAGGTAGTTCGTGAAACCCGAACGAGCGGATTTTATCGTGGCCCTGCAAACGCAGTCACAAGATCCGTTCCCTCTGCGGAGCGAAGTTTGGGGTCTCTTCGGATCCAGTCTGCTCATTTCCGGCCTGGACGGGGTTCCCTCTCACCGCATCACTTCAACTCCGCTTTCTTTCCTATTTTCTTTCCTTTTCCCTCGCCCTTCAACAGCGCCCTGGTCACTCTCTTCCCCAGTACACGCACTCATAACTCGGGGAGGGGAGGGCCACAAACCCCTATCCTCAAAGCGACGTTTGGCAGGCTGAGAGAAAGACCAGCGGTCCGATCCTCCCGAGGTTTGTAAGTTACTTACCTTCATCTCCAGGATAGAGCGGCCGCGCGATCCAGCAAGTGCGCAGGCGCACCTAGTCTCCTCCGGGAAGGCTACCGCGTTCCCGTCACCCAGGAGACCGCACGAGCAGTGGCCAATCAGCTAGCACCAGCTGCAGGGCAGTGCTCCGCGGAGGAGAGCGGGAGACGTGGACTGGGATCACGTGACGCGAAGCAAGGACGCTGGTCCAGAGTTTCTGTTCGTTGGGAGGCCTTGCTGCGTCTCGGCCTCTTGGTTGGACACTGATTGGATAAGATCGAGAGACTGGCGTCGGGGAAGCAGGCTGTGAGCCCTGCGTAAATTTCGGCCTCCGAGTAATCTGAAGCCCCTGGTGGCTCGTGGGCACCGAGAAAGGTTCCGAATGCTGGATAGGAGGAGGCGGAAATTGGCTCATGGGGCAAATACCCTTACACAGTCCATGCAGAGAGCTTGGATGAGCCCATGTGTCATCTCTTTCTCCCTTTTTACCCCCTCCAGATTTCTGGGCTAGAAAGGATGAGATGTGAGACGTAGTTTATTCCCAGGCCTTACCAGGCCAACTAAATGAGCTAGCTAAAGTGGACAGGAAGAATGACCTTTTAAGAACCAGTTTGAGTGGCATAGAATAGCGGATTTTAAAAAATGCATGCTCACATGAATCGACACAGAAAAAAAGCACATACCCTTAATTCAGCACACATTCGTGATAACAAACTAGGAATGGAAGGTAGCCTCTTCAAAGGGAGGAAGATCAAGAACAAAAAAAAAAAAAAGCAAAAACAAAAACACGAAAAACCCCGTATAGCTAGCATCATCCTTAATGGTGAAAGACTGAATACTTTCCCCTAAGCTTGCGGGGAAAGTTTCCCGATCCATGAATGTGATGCATCTTTACATTTACGTTCTTTTTAAATTTCTTTAACCAAATTTTGTAATTTTCAGTACACAAATCTTTCCCTTACTTATTCCTGTTTTATTTTTGATGCCATTACACATGGAATTTTTTATTTAATTTCGCTTTTGGTTTGTTTTATTTGCAGTGTAGAGAAAGGGGATTGATTTTTGTACATGAACCTGGTGCCCTGCAAACTTTGCTAACTCATTGATTTATAATAATAGTTTTTAGTGGATTCCTTGGAATTTTCTATATTTAATTTTCCTCCATGTGCAAATAGAGCTAGTATTATTCCTCTCCGGTCTGGATGGTCTTTATTTCCTTTTTTAGCTACTGCGGACCTCCTTTTAGGAATGCTAGACCCTATGGATATATTGTACCCATTGTTATCTTTTTAAAAAATATTATAAAATTGTGCTGTTATCTTTTTATTTTTAACATTCACTTTTACTTCAAGTTTGACGAAAATTTCATAATATGGTCAACTTAATGTGTTTTCAAGAAATTGGCTGAGAAAGTTTTCAGGCTTGGGAACAAAATTTTTTTCGATAACCTAGTAACTAAACAAAGCTGATAGGTAATATCTATTGCACATTTAACATTTAAAATATGAGTATTAAGCACCATGTTTGGATTTTTCAAATGATTTTATTTTTGTGCATTGCCTCATAATATGTGTTTATATATTGAAATACTTTTCTATTGTAAAATATTACTCTCTTAAAAACTACATAGTGTAATAATGAATTGCACTTTGTCATAAAATCCCAATTTAAACCCAGTTCATGGCAGTTACTAGTTCTTTGACCTTGGGTCAGTTCCCTCTGCTGAATCTGTGTGCCCACGCCTAAAATGGGAGTGATAATTCCCACCTAATTTTATTTGAGGGCAGTTATTTTAAAAGAAAGCAAACAAAATCCCATTATCAAGATATTTTAAAACTATTTTTTCCGGTTTTTGCCCTTATGTATACTAATTGTATGATGTTATTTATAACTATGGTATGTGTTTAACATGTTTCTTTAGGTCAAATAATAAATATAACACATTAGGCTACTCAGTCCTGTGCAATAGGAAAGCAACAATTCTAACAAAATGGTTTTCAGTTTTCCCATACCACGTAAGTACACTCTTCTTCAACTCCCTTCTGCTGGTTTTGGGCTGAATCATTTAGATCATTGGTTCGCTAACTTTAGTATGTATCCGATATGGTTAGTGTGTGTTAGAATTGCGTGGAAGGCCTGGAGAAATACAGATTGCCAGCCCCATCTCCAGGGTCTCTTATTTATTAGTTCTGGGGTGGATCTGGAGACCTTGCATTTCTAACACATTCCCAGGCAATCATGATCTTGCCCATCTGTAGATTGCACTTGGAGGCTACTGATATCTAGATAATTGTCTCATAAATCCTCTTTGCTTTTTGCCATGTGTTTTATTAAAAATAGTATATATTCTTTATGTTAAGTTTACAAAGCAACAAATTTCCTAGATATGCCTTCTGAAAGCCACTTTTCAATTTATTTTTAAGCTTTGAGAAGCATTTGGTATTTATTTTATATAAACCAGGGATCCTAATTAATGCCTAGTTAAAAAAATTATTCTTGTTTTTCTCATTAGGCTCACAGAATAGGTAGGATTTCAGATGGTGGATAAGAGAGAAGAAAGGATTTTGGAAGTAATGAAGTAGAGTGGACGATTAAGGCAAGGTAATTTGAATGCAGTAAAAACCACTTAGTAACTTAGATTATTGTGCTTAACTTTGTCAGCTTCACTTGTCTTTTTTTAATTGAAATATATTTGCCATATAACATGGTGTAAGGTGATACATGTTAATTTGATACATTTTAATATGATTGCCATTGTAGCAATAATTATCAGCTTCACTTTTCTTGCCTACAGTGGATAAGAAAATTAATGGAAATATTTTTATTTGTGGTATTCTTCTGGAAATATATGCATTTTTTGAAATGCCTGTAACCTTATCTGAATGCATAATATTTTGTTTTATAATATTTGGGAAAGAAGGGAAATCCAGCAACATAATTAAACCTTTTCTCATCTGGGAAAGGATCTGGTGTCCACCTGTTTGGGAGACATTCACTGAGGAGTTAGCCAAGGCATTATACAACCTGAGAAGGGAGTAATTCTGGAGTGCACAGAGCTATTTTCTTTAAAGCTATAGATCTTAAAATTGATTGCTTATTTAGGTAATAAATATCTGCTGTTACGGCAATCTTCAGAAACCTATAATTTATTTGGAAAAATATGGCATTAGGAAAGGGCATTTTTGTCAGAGTCTGCTATAGAAACTGGTAAGGATGGCATGAAGCTTGTCAAAAGGATACTGGAAAAAAACCCCTGCAACATAACTTGCTGTAATATCAGAAAAATGTGTTTCCAAAGAGAGAGAAAGGAGAGTTTCCAAGGTGAAGAGATAGAGGGATAGCATGAGCTGGGGATAAAAAATAATGACCTTTGATACTAAAAACATATAAATAAACTAGGAAAGTTAGGTAGAATGCAGATTTTATAAATAAATAGATACAGAGAGCTTCTTTACACACACTACATTCCCAGTAAATGCCAGTATTTGATCATCTTATATTTTTACCTCCCTTTAACAGACTTTCAGACTTTAAATGATGGCCATTTGAGGAAATAATTCCCTACCTATATTATATAGAAAGTCTAATAAGCACAATTAATAACTGGGGAAAGATAGTGTATTCAAAAATAACATCTGATTAGGGGATCCTAAATTGGAGATGTTTCCCTTTGGTTTCCTAACTCATATCAGTAGCTAAATATATTAATTTCATTTAAAGAGTATTAATTACTCTTAAATATCATTAATTTTAAGCTTAAAATAAAATTGGATATTCAACATTAAGCCAATTATTTTTGTCCACTTCTGTGCCAAGCATAATCCTAGGTGCAGATACCTGACTATGAATCAAATAGCCAAGGAAATTAAGAAATTAAAATTAGTTCTGGATTCATTACAACTTAATGATTTCTATTCTCAAGGGGAAAATTTTTGCATTACTTTCCTTGAGTTCATATAGAATAGTAGTTCTCAATCCTGGCTGCTATTAGAATTACTTGGGGTCACTTGGGGTGGCTCAACCCAGATTTACTGAAACAACTTCTAGAGATGGACCCTGGCTCCCTGCCCCCTCCCTCCCTTTCTCCCCTTTCTTTTAAATTCTGTGGTACACAGCCAGCATTGAAAACCATCGATTTATTCTAGAGTATGCCACATCAAAGGAAGCGAATGGCAAGCCCGTTTTGTTACTGAAAGCAAATAGCTGCTTCTCTTAAAAAGAAAACCTATGCACAGGAATGTGAAATGACTGTTGCTTTGAAGCCAGTTTGGTAATTCCTCAAAAAGCTAAACATAGAATTACCAAATGACCCAGCGATTCCACTCCTATTGTATATCCCAAAGAACTGAAATGAGTTCTCAAATACTTGTACATGTATGTTTAAAACAGCACTATTCACGGTAGCCAAAAGGTGGAAACAACGCAAATGTCCATGAACAGACAAACCAATTGTGGTATATACACATACGACGGAATATTATTCAGCCATAGAAAGGAGTGATGTGTTGATATGCTACAATGTGGATGAATTGTGAAAATATGCTAAGTGACAGAAACTTGTCACAGTCACAAATCATATGATTCTATTTATATGAAATAATCTAGAATAGGTAAATCCATAGAGATAGAATGTACCTGACCAGAAGCCGGCAATCACAAATCTACATTTTTAGGTGCTTTAAAAAGAAATAAGATAAAATTATTTTGTGGGGATGTGAATCAATAAAATTACAGTCCCATCAGACCTGTCTTAGGTTCCTCATTTTTCTCCGGGAAAAAAATGCTCCACTCACTTCTTTTTTTCCTTTTCTTTTTTCTCAAGGTCATTCATTCTAACTCTTATTCCCTCTTCTCAATAGTTTGCTGGGACCCAACAACACTGACTCACGAGAGCTGCTTGTGTGTGTATCTTCCCCATTTAGCATTTAGTGATGTCATGTTGGTAGCTTGATATTGTTACCTGATGGGAGTATTTACACCATTGAAATTGGCAAATTCGAGAAGTCAGAGATTTTTTGCCCACAGGGACTCCATTGTTAAACATTTACCAAGACACAACTACTTCTACTTCATAGAAACTGCTCATTGCCAAAGTCAGTGGTCAATTTTCAGCTCTCTCCCCATAATTATGTTAGCAAACTGTCCTGGCTTATGTTATGATATAAAGGTGAAGGGCTAGGGGTTGATATCATGATAGAAATATGTCCTAAAAGCAGAGAAAGCACAGAAGTATGGGAAAATAGAGGAGATATAAAAAAAGTGAGAGAAACTTGATGTGTTTTTCCCAATCCTAAAAATTTACATGATATTACCAATAATAAGCTGCAAAGCTGAAAAGGGCTTTTTCTAAACTATCAATAATAAAAAAAACCCCACAAATTATCATTAACCATGCTAGAGAAAAGTGAATTACCTTTCCATGTTTCTATTCTCCCTACAGAAAATATTATAAAACTGTTGCCATAAGAAGCAGTGATTAATAAAGTAGGCAACGAAAACTGTAGGAGAAAAGTACTATAAAGTTACCTTGGGTAGTCAGTTAATAAAATTATTGCATTCTTCAACTTGTAGTTTGTAGGCACTAAACATATGTTTGCTAGACTAAACTGAACTAATTTCTGAAAATGTGTTTTTGTCTATAATCAGTTTAATGTGTGGTCTGGAAATCTTAATATATTATTTGGGGTGCACTGACCATTGAAGGGACTCTTATTTTTCTTATTTATCACACTTTTTCCTCTGAGTTCTCCTAACAGTCACAATCTAGCTCATTTATCATTTATCTTCTTGTCCATGTTTTTAAAAGCTACTTTTCATTTTAGACCATCACAAAAATCTTCTTAAATAACTTTTGTTAAAAATATTCCATTTCTTCTACTAAAAGACAATACAGCCTCACTAATTTTGTATAATTTGGGAAAAGTACATCTAAACTACTAAAAACCTCTGAATGGTATGTTGTTTTAAAATAAGTTAAATATCTTGCACATGCTAAATAAAGCTAGCAAAGTATTATCTCACAGAGGTCCTTAGGAAACTTGAGCAGGTAAGAATGACTTGCAATGTGAATAAATGGCTCTCCGAAAAGCACCTGAGGGTGCTTGAAAAATTTGCTCTTGGTGGAATGCTGTCTTAGTCCCTCCAGTTACTCTAACAAGATAACAGAGACCGAGTGGCTTATAAACAGCAGAAGTTCATTACTCACAGTTCTGGGGGCTGGAAGTCTGAGATTAGGGTGCCAGCACTGTCCAGTGAGAGCCCTCTTCCAGTGGCAGACTTCTCTGTGTATCCTCACACGGTGGAAGGTACTGGGGATCTCTCTAGAGCAGGGGTGCCCAACACATGGCTTATGGGCCGCATGTGGCCCAGGATGGCTATGAATGTAGCCCAACACAAAATCATAAATGTACTTAAAACATGGCTTAGTTTTATTACTGTTTTATTACTTAGATATGTACATTTTCTATATTAGTGATCACAAACTTGGGATCTCCTTGATGACTTTGAAAGATTAAACGTCATCGAAAGGGCCGCTGCATAATTAGGGTTATTTTGTGAGGACTTTTTTGCTTATCCATGGTGGTGGATATCATGAAAATTATGCATAGACTTTTTTTTTGCTCATCAGTTTTTGTTAGTGTTTGTGTATTTAATGTGTGGCCCAAGACAACTCTTTTTCTTCCAGTGTGGCCCAGAGATGCCAAAAGGTTGCACACCTCTCTCTATTCTAGAGCCTCTTTCAAAGGATACGAATATCATTCATGAGGGTTCTACCCTCACGACTTAAGCACTTTCCAAAGGCCCCAGCTACTAATACTTTAACTTTCCAGGGAGGGGGAGAGCATTTCAACAAGTGAACTTTGTGGGGCACACTTAGATTATAGCAAAACAAGAGGGCCTTGATTTGAGGAAGTTGGTAAATGAGTTACAGCTTGAGGGGAGTGTAAGCCACTGTTATGTGAGGTTTGCCTAGGTAACAGTTCTCAGCTGCGGCTGTACATTAGGGTCACCTGGGTTCTGGCTGGACTGACATCCTCAGATACCATATCTGGGGTAGAGACCAGGCATTTAGGTGTTTTTAGAGTTCTTCAGGTGATCCTAATGTGATACTGTGATATAGACTCACTGGACTAGGCAGTGCGAGCAACGGGCAGACAACTCCTGTGGCGCTCTGGGCTCTGGCTGGGATAAATATCTCAAAATGTCATGTCCGATGGCTATGAACATTAGACATTGTCAGATAATATTCAACCTACATTACTGACTACTGGAGCTTGAAAGGGACCTGAGCAATCATTTTGCACAATCTTTGCAATGACAATTTCTTTTTAAAAAAATGTAAAAAAAAAATGTTAGTTTCAAGTGTACAATATAGTGCTTTGACTTTTATATAACTCACGATGCAATCACCACACTAAGTCTAATAAGCAAGGACTATTTCTTAGTATGAAAGATTTATGTAACAGAGAGAAATTATTATAAAATATCCCTGCCACCTAAATACTGCGTGGAATGTTCATGACGTTTGAAAATCTGTCGTAACATTGCTGGGAGGAGAGAAAATAGTCCATTTTGTTAATATGTTTTAGCTGTAAAGGGCCCCCATGGCTACTTAACTAAAGTCAGAAGGGAAGAGCAGGTAGATGGAGCACATGGAGGCTGGCCTACAGGCTGCATCGCTGACCGTTGTGACCATCTGGAGCTTTCCCACATCATTTTAAAGTCATGTACAGATAGGAGACATAACTGTACATTATGAACCCAACAGCACATTAGCTTCCTCTGCATATGAAGCCAACAGCACATTAGCTTCCTCTGCAGGTACATGATGCTGCAGTCAGCCTCCTCACTCCCTGCACATCTCTGGCTTTCCCACTCCCGTGCTCATGCTCACAGACCCTCTCCTAAATTCGTTACCCACTCCAACAAACACCCCCACCCCCCGCCATGTGACCAAGGAAACCTCACGAATTCTTTTGCTCTGGGTTTCAGAATCTGTAACATTGTAAACCCACATTCCAATAACTTGGAGGCGACTTACCTCAAAGACCAAGTTTATTTCATATTTATATTGAACCCATAATTAGCAAGAGCCTTATTCCTGTGACGATATAACAGTGAATAAAACGTTAAGTGCTTCAGGGGATACAAAAATATACCCTAGTATGTGCCCTTAAGGAACTAACATTATTTGTCCATCTTTATGAATTTTTTATCGTATAAGATTTTAGTCTCCCTACTGTTTTGCTCGATGCCTCATTGATCAGAAAGTTTCTGAGTAAATTAAATCTCAGTTGGATTAATTCGCTCCCCCAGTCCTCTGCAGTTTTGCTACTGAGTTTCTGATACAGTATCATACAAATAAGTAGGTCAGCTTTTGTCATACTTATTACCTAGCATTTTCTTCCAGGAAGCTCACACAGCACAGCTATTCTTGTCACTGACAGAGACAGCTCTTTGAATGACAACTTCTCTCCAACATCCTTGCTCCTGCAATCACTAAAACAGGATCTCTTTCCTTCCACAAAATTCACTCCATTTGTTTCTGTTGAACTGCTCAGTTTATCATGTAGGTTTATGAAGGTGCATAACTTTATTTTTATTTAAGTATTTTATTGTTTATTTTATTACAGTTGTCCCAACTTTTCCCCTTTTCCCCCTTGCACCCAGCCTGCCCCCCCCCACGCCCACAGTCAGTCCCCACACTGCTGTCCATGGGTCATGCATATATGTTCTTCTGAAGATGTATAACTTTAAAGAAATAAAACTGAAAACAACAAATGAACAAAGAAGATAGACAAACAAACAAAAACTCATCGACACAGACAACAACAGGGTGATTACTAAAGGGAAGGGGGCTAGGGGATAGTGAAGGGTCAAATCTGTGGTGACAGGAGATCTGACTTCAGGTGATGGGCACACAATGCAATATACAGACGATGCATCATGGAACTGTACACTTGAAACCTATATAATTTTATTAACCAATGTCACCCCAATACATTTAATTTAAAAAGGAAATATTGAATATACCCAAAAATTGATTCTCCTTAATTTCAAGTAGAATGTTTTTACTATCTTAAAAAAGACCCATAGACTTTTTATGAGTAGGCTTCACTTAGAAAAAGATAAACGGTCTGACTAGTTTTGAAACATAGTGTTTCAAAGGTAACTTTAATACCTTGAGCAAACCATCACTTACAAGACAGCCAAGTAGTTATGGAGCCATTGTTTGCCTTCCCAACTTACAGTATTTTTAAGGCATGAATGTTAGATAAACAATGTTCATTTTCTGATATAAAACTATTTTAGTATTCTTCAATTAAATGTAATTGTTTATTATCCACAAAGAAATGTCATCAAATGGAATCAGTTTCAGCCTGGGCAAACGCCGAGGGCCTGGAATATGGTCCCTAAGCTCCCCTGGCTTCACTTTCTAGATAGAGCTCATTAGACCAAAGGAAGTAAATACGTGAGGCTGCCAAAAATAGGATGGGCATCACGGCTAGTCCGGAAGTATCAGTCAATACTTGATATCTTTAAGAGAATCATAAAGCGTCTGAGTTGTTTGGGCCCAGTAAATAAAAAAATAGATATAATTCTTAGGCCTTACAAGTAAGGGTCTCTTATGGGGGGGTTGGTGCATTTTTAGACAGATAAAGGTGTCTGAGATCCAGAAGGATGAAATGCCAAAACTAGGCTTTGATATTTTATGGCATTTGATTTTTTCCCTCTAATTAAAAACTCAAATAGAATGAAAATACTCCATGTGAATTAATAATCTAGTCACAGCAAAATTATGTATCATTTTACTGAATATTTGTTCCTGAGTAAGAATTGAGTTATTGTCAACAATTCTAAACGTTATAGAGAGTTTATAAAAAAAATACATCTGTCTCGACTTTCAACAAACATTTATGGAATGCCTGCCATGTACCAGGCACTGGTGAAAAGCTCCCAGCCACTTTCCCCTTCTGTTTTTCATTGTTTATCACTCTCTTTTTAGACTAGAATTAAGAACTAAAGAGCCCTTCTGTTAGATTTTTAAATTCGTTTACTTGCAAATTACATTTTTAAAAAATTATCTTTGAGATGGCTATAAATGCATATTTAATCCTAGTGATATATATATATATATAAATAAAATATATAATGTTTATAGTTTTGGAATTTAAATAACAATTTGTAATGTATCTAAATAAAAGTTTTTATTATTGTAAAATATCCATAACATTTGGCATAAGTGACATTTATTACCTTTATCATCTTGTGTAACCATCACCACCTAGTTCCAGAATATTTTCATTACCTGGAAAGGAAACCCCGTATTTATTAAGTGCTCCATCCTTGCTGCCTCTTCCTCCCAGTTGTTTAGCACCATTTGTTGAAGAGACGATTCTTTTTCCATTGAATGGTCTTGGCATCCTTGTCAAAAATCAATTTATTGTAGTGTTCTTCTGGATTTTCTATTTTATACTATTGGCCTTATATCAGCACCACGCTATTTTGATTACCATAGCTTTGTAACAAATTTTTAAATTGGAAAATGTGACTCTTCCGACTTTGCTCTTTTTCAAGATTGTTGTGGTTCTTTTGGGTCCATTCAATTCCATATGAATTTTAAGATCAGCTTTTCCAATTTCTGAAAATAAAGGCCATTAGGTTTTTGATAGGGATTGCACTGAATCTCTAGACCAACTTGGGGAGTATTGCTATCTTAACATTATTAACTCATGAACATAGGGTGTCTTTACATTTATTTAGGTCTTCTTTAATTTTTTTTAGCAATGTTCAGTTTTTTTGGTGTACAGACGTGCACCTCCTTGGTTGAATTTATTCCCAAGTATTTTGTTCTTTTTGATTCTATTGTAAATAAAATTTTCTTAATTGTTTTCAGACTTTTTTTTGCCAGTGTATAGAAATCAACTGACATTTGTGTGTTGATTTTTGTATTGTAACATTACTGAACTTATTTATTAGCTCTAATAGTTGTTTTTTTTTTTTGGTGTGGATTCTTGAGGATTTTTAATATATAGGATCATATCAGTTGCCAATAGAGATAGTTTTATTTCTTTCTAATTGGGATTTATTTATTTTTCTTGCCTAATTGCTCTTGCTAGAACTTCTGGTAAAATGTTGCCTAACAGTGGTGTAAGTGAGCATTTTTCTGATCTTAGAGGAAAAGCTTTCAATCTTTTACTCTTTAGTATATTGTTGGCTGCAGGTTTTTCATGAATGTCTTTTAACAGGTTGAGAAAGTTCCATTCTCTTCCTAGCTTGCTGGATGTTTTTTAGTATGAAAGGGTCCTAGGTTTTGTCAAATACATTTTCTTATCTATTGAAATGTTATTTTTCTCTTTACTCTGTTTTTAATAACAAAGAACTTTATTTTCATCTTTTTGTTCTAGATTCTTCTAGCTGTTGCTCCCTTCATTCTATTAATGTGGTATATTACACTGATTTTTGTTTTGTTGAACCACCCCTGGACTCCTGAAATAAATTTTAGTTTTTCATGATGTATAATCTTTGTCTAGTTTTGGTATCAAGGTAATGCTCTCCTCATAGAAAGAATTATGAAGTGTTACCTCCTCTTCTTTTTCAGGGCAAAGAGTTTAAGAAGAATTGGTGTGAATTCTTTAAATGTTTGACAAAATTCCTCCATGAACCCATTTGGTTCTCTACTTTCTTTGTTGGGAGATTTTTGATTATTGATTCAATCTCTTTACTTAGATTTTTTACTTCTTGATCTGCTTACATTTTTAATTTCTTGAGTCAGTTTTGGTAATTTGCTTGTTCCTAGGAATTTGTCCATTTCATGTAGAGCAATAAAGCTTATTTTTGATGAATAAGTTTGTGTATGGTTCAGTCATCCAAAATACTGTGCAGTTTACCTAATATTTATAAAACTTGAAATGTATGTCATGCTTTCTTACATTTACTTTTCTAAAGCAAAATGTATATAAAATTCCGTAAGATGGTTAAGCAAAAATTTCCCCCAGTGCTAAGGAACCAAAATTTTCTGATAGGAGTGGGACTCGTATAAATTTCACTTCTTAAAAGCATAAACTTCATTTGTCTTTTGACTAAAATGAGTGATTCCCCACATAAAATGAAATCTTTCTTTTTCCACCTAGAAGCTGGAATGGCAAGAGTGTGGACTCCTGAGCCAGGCGCCCACATTAAAACCCTGCTGTGCCACTTACTTGCTGTATAACCTTGGGGCTAACCTTTCTGTGCTCTAGTTTCCTCTTCTGTAAAAAGAATAATCGAACCTGCCTCGTAAGGTTGTTATGAGGATTAAGTGCATTCATGAATGCACTAACTTGGTTCCTAGTTCATAATAAACATGCAACGATTATTAGCAAGTATTATTTTTCATAAGATGATTGCAAATTGGGGTTAAAATAAAGATCAACTCGACATCTCATTGGAGAGACTAACAGTAAAGTCAAGGCAGCAAAGCCGGATGATGGATGCAAGGAAGAGCCATATTTTCCTCTAGATTCATTAGACACTGGACGAGGAGAAGAAGGAATGTTTGGCAAATGTTCTATCACTAGAAAAGAAATGGTTCTCTTTACTCGTATCCAGAAGAGCAGGTCCCATGGCTTACGAAATTGGATCAGAAAGGCCCTCTAGTGAGAGAGAGAATCAAATGGACTGTTCTCAAGAATCGCACACCTTTCAGTGTCTCTGGGCCACACTCAAAGTAGAAGAGTTGTCTTGAGCCATACACTAAATACACAAACAGTAACAAAAAGTAATGAGCAAAAAAAAAGGTCCGTCTGTGCATAATTTATAATTATTGTGTCGGGCTGCATTCATAGCCATCCTGGGCCGCATGCAGGCTGTGGGCCGCAGGTTGGACACCCCTGGAAAGAAAGGAAGGTTCTTAGAGAGGGGAAGCAGCCTCTTTATTTTAACATGAGCCTGGCTCCCTTGTGGGCACAGGGAACCAGAGAGTTGATGCCGAATATTCAAAGAAATGATCACAAGTACTGTATTTTGCCGTGTATAATGTGTACTTTTTTGCCCAAATTTTTGAGGGGAAAATAAGGATGGGCATTATACATGGGTGGTACTAATTCCGTATCTATACAAATGTCTTTAACTCTTTTATTTATGAGTATGTGCTAAAAGTGTAACTCTAGAAAGCAATAATGATATCTGTATACAAAATAATACCCTGGAATATGATAATTGGTTTTGTTTCTAAATGTAAATAAATAAAAAATTGAATTAAAAAATTAAAAGATTTTTTTCCTAAAAGTTTGGGCCAAAAACTTGGGTGCACATTATACATGGCAAAATATGGTACATGTTTAAATACTTCCTTTCAAATCACAGGTCTAAGCCTCTACGGAAGGGATGATATACTGACATGTTTCTGCTTTTGAAAACTTTTTGTTTCTTATACCTTTTCCTCTTCTCCCCCTTCCCCTAAATACATAAAATATACTCCACAGCTGATCCTTTGTCAGGAAAATAACTGAATTCAAATCCATACTATAATAAATATATTAATGTATTTGTCACTATCACTATTATTTTCTTAGCAGCCACACAAGTAAAATAACTACTGTTTTTATTTGGAGGAATAGAAGTACTCAGTTTCTTGGTTTCCAAGATAGAAACAATATAGAAACATTTCATGAACATTTGAAATTAGCTAAAAAAAAAAAAGTTTAATTTTTAAAGAAAGCAACTAAAATAAAGGCTACCCTGATATAAATTTCAAAAACACATTAACCATAGCATTGTATTTTAAAAGATGGGCATTTAGATTATACTCATTTTCATATTAAGATTATAAATTAATGACTTATAACCTTAAAGGATTTATCATAAAATGTTACTGCCCAGTTCATTTTTGCAAACAATAAACAATTCACTGAGAGTATTAATATTTGCATATGTAATTAGAGTTTACAAATGTACAAAACATTGGGTAATAAACATTTTAAATGTATTTTGCAAACATTCAGTAAGCCCATTCCCCCTAAACTGATTATGAACCAACACAAAGGGTTACTAACTGGCAAAACATAAGAAACGAGGCAGGGGAGGCAAATACAGATTTGAAAACCTAAGAATATTCAACCAGTTTTGTCAATATCAAGAGACAAAATCAAAACATCTCATAAAAGAAAACAAATTCATATAATTAAATACTTGTTAGGTGAAGAACATTACAGGGTATATAACATTTATTTTCTCTACATAAATTTGCATATCTTAATGCAGAACACCACGTTTCAATTCCAATTTGAGAATATCATAACACACACTTCTTGGTGAATCTAGATGTAATAGGATGAATATTTAAATAGACCCCAATGATCATATCAAGTTTTTACTTGATCATTATTGTTTTAACTCTTTAGTGTTTTCCTTATTCTCTGGACTGACCCAGTTTTAGAAATAAAATCTACAACCAAAGCCCATATAGTATAGCTATTTCTGAAAAAACTAAATGGCATAGTATTTAGTATATCATTAAAAGTGGTTGTGGTTAAAGAAACAAGCAAACAAATGAATAACAATTACTGTAACTTATATATGATAAAGTTACAAAGGATAATGTTACAAGTTTTATCTGGTGCATTTGCACTATAATAAAAGAAATCTGGATAAGGTGAGTCAAGTATGCTTGATTTTTAACAAATGAAATTCCCAACTAATGCAGGGCTGTGTTTAGGAGCAGTGTATTTGTTCTCATATTTTATATGAGGAACACATGTTCATAATCTACCAGCTACAGTTTTGATTTACTAAGACATGAAAGTATGTGATTCTGGTTCATCCTCCCTTGTTTTAAAATCTTCACTTTCAGATCAGGCACTTTGTGCCCAGGAATGTGGCACTGCAAATTTACTAAAAATGTATCCATTGAGAGTAGGATAAATGTACTAAATTCATAAAGGAAGAGGATATCTTCATTTAGAAACCAAAGCACTGAATTATAATTTGACAGTCACAACGCAAGCTCCAGCTCTTCCTAGGCACAGCGGAGCAACCTAAGAAGAAACAAGAAGACATATATGTTGGATATGTAGGTAAAAATGTTGATAATACTAGACCAGTTAGTCAAACAGTGAAATAGCCCATGCTTGTTGGCAGGGAGCTGCTGCCCCAGGCCTACTGCTGGCCTGGTCCCTTCCCCCAAGCCCCACTCCTGATGTCAAGCTTTCACAGACACCCCACGTCACATGGTACATCACATAATTACATATTAGTTACTTCTCTTTAAAGGTGATTTTTTCTCTTTTATGAATTGAGATATAATTGACATTAATTGCAGGCATATGACATAATGATTCAATATTTATATATATTGAGAAAAAGGTGGTTTTTTTAATAACTCAGGGATTGTTCTACATGAAGCACAATCTTTTGGGCAAAATGACGTATAATATAGATGTGAGCAACTTTGTGAGCAATTTGGGGAAAATATCAAGTATTATCTCGAGAGGCCCTGTAGCCGTGCTATCTCAGAGAGCGTACCTGCGCGCCTGGGGCCCGCTTCCTCCAGAGGGAACAGGGAGTTTCCCCTTTATTGACTGCCTTCTCTGCACAGAACTGAGAAGTCTAAACCCATCTCACTGCCTTTTAGCAGAGTACATACATAAGACACACAATCCGTCCATTTCCCAGTAGTGGCAACTAGCCTCCTGAATAAACTCTATGACAGTGAGAGAGAGGGGCAGGGTGCTAAGCGAAGGAAGATTCACTTACAGAAACCTATTTTAGAAACCTTTTACAGATAAGGAACAACTCTTAAATCTCTCACTTATTTCCTTTTTTTTTTAATGTACCCTAGACACTAGGCAATTAATAGTGAAAATAAAAGTGTAGTAAGAATAGTTTTCAAAGAAGGACTACTTTGAGCATAGTGAGAATCTATGTACTTGACTGAAGAGAATAAAACATTAGCTTTTAGGAAAAAGTGACTAATATACAGTACTAAGAAAGTCTGCTTTGTACCAATGAGAGGATTTCAAAAACACATCAGGCTTCAATTATATGAGAATTCTGTTATTCTCTATTTGGATGAGTTGTTTTGATCAGTGTTACATCTCCTTGAACAAATAATCTATTTGAATGCCATTATCTACTTATGATATTCTAGGAGTGACCTCTAAGCCATTTAAATCCAAGCATCTGTTTGTAATTAGCAGCTTTTCTCAAAACACTCAATACACTAAGTCTCTACACTGTGAATAGTACATGTTGTCATGACGACCAGCTAGAAAGTTTAGCTTAGAGAATTTATTAAGTACAATGCAGGCACCTCCTACTTTCGGTCAAGGCTGGTAGCAGAGTGGGTGGTGGCTTAAGACTTTGTAATCTCATTTCATTCCCAGTACAAATGTCCTCTTGTCCATTTGTTGGAACACTGAATGAAAATACTAATTTTGCAGATACTATGGTTATAAGTTCACATTTAAGTGCTTTAACATGCACATAAAAGAGCTATGTGGTCATAGATTATTAATTTTGATACAGTTATTCAGCGTAAAGCATTATCTATAATAACAAGTCTCAAATACTGGCCAATAGATTTCCTTATAACTGGCCTAAGGGCTTAAATCAAATACATCTCAGAGAAAGAGATTCCTCTATCTCGTTTTGGGTTTCTCGGTTATCGCTCACGACTACCAGTGCCATGGGAGAAGGCTGATAGGAGGGAATCACATAATTCCTAATGAAATCCTGTAGCTCTCACTCAAGCCTTCACTTCTTCTGTCCCTGACCCGACTTATCCTGCCCCCAACTGCTGCCACTTGAACTTTTTATTATTGTATCACTCTTTTGGTTCAAAGTCTCGGCTGGCTTCTCAAGACCAGCCTCTTTGGTTTGACCTGCACAGACCTCCATCCTGACCCCACCCTTTCTCTCCAGTGAGAACTCCTGCTCTTCTCAAGCGTGGGCCCTTACAACTGGCCAAACCTCCTCAATGTAGCCCGCAGAGTTCTGCTTCTGTGACATTCCTTTCACATTTTCTCACACAATCTTCTTCCTAGCTTTTGGAACTGGATCCATTAAGGCTTCGCTTACATCCAACTTCTTTCTCACTGAAGCCCTCTCAACAGCCATTTTCTTTTCTCTCTCTGATTTCCTGTGGCATGCACTGCTTGTGCCATGGGACGCTTCACTGACACCAACCACTCTGCACCGTGGTTCTCTCCTTGCACAGGCAGATCACACCTACCTAGGCAGCTACGTTCTATGGCAGTCAAGATTCTCCCAAGTTTTGTTTTCTTAACAGTACTTACCATTGCTTCTTGTGAGAGAACGTTGGCTCAATTAAACATTTGAATGTTATGTACCAGATACTGCATTGGGGTACAAAATTCCTGATTCTGTTACTGGCGATGATGAAAAGAAAGATCTCCAAAGATCATTCGTAGATCTTTGGAGGCCCTCCCAGAAACACATAGTTGGGAACTCTTTCTATTAATAAACTTGCCAGGTCAAGTTTCTTACTTGTTAATGTAATTTAGGATTATCATCTTAATTAGGTTATGACCAGCTATATTTGATCTGCTCCCAAGTATCAGTGGCTTGAGTATTTAAAAATTATTGGTTATGTCTGGGCAAGCAGCTCAAATTTTTCTGACTACTATCTTTCTCTCTCATTTTCCTCAATCTCCCCTCCCTTTTTTACTTCCCTCCTGTGGTCCGACCAGCTCTAGAAATGCTGCAACGTCTCATCAGCTTCCCAGCAAGCAAATGGTGGCAGACTAACTAATAATAATTTGCCTGAGTAGTATTAACTTACACTTTAAAGGTAATTTTAGATTTTAATTTTGTTATAAAATTAAACATTCCCCCTTGTTCCCTTATAGTTAATTAAGAGATAACTTTATCATGTTGAGGCTATATATTTCAATATTGAACAAAATTGAGAGGATCTATTATTTACCAAAAGAACCGTTTTAACAAAAATAGAGTAAATGCACAAGGGTTCCCACTTCTCCACATTCTCGTTAACACATGTTATTTGTTGACTTTTTGATAATAGCCATTCTGACTGGTGTAAGGTGGTTCTCACTGTGGTTTTGATTTGCATTTCCCTGATGATTAGTGATGTTGATTTGTATGTCAGCCATTTCTATGTCTTCTTTGGAGATAAATGTATTTCCATGTCCTCTGCCCATTCTTTGATCGGATTGTTTATTGTTTTGTTATTGAGTTATGTGAGTTTCATATGTATATGTGATATTTGGATATCAAGGCTTTATTGGATATATCATTGTGCACTGCTGGTGGGACTGCAAACTGGTGCAGCCCCTAGCGAAAACAGTATTTAGGATGCCTCAAAAAAATTGCCCTGGCTGGTGTGGTTCAGTGGATTGAGTGCCAAACTGAGAACCAAAGGGTCACTGGTTCGATTTCCAGTCAGAGCACATGCCTGGGTTGCAGGCCTCGTCCCCAGTAGGGGGTGTGCAAGAGGCAACCACAAGTTGATGTTTCTCTCCCTCTCTTTCTCCTTCCCTTCCCTTCTCTCTAAAAGTAAATAAATGAAATCTTTAAAAAAAACAACTAAAAATAGGTATACCATGTGATCCAGTGATTTTACTTTCGGGTATTTATAAAAAAAAGAGAGAGAGAGAGAGAGAATACTAATTTGGAAAGATATATGCAGCCCATGTTCACTGCAGCATTCTTTACAATAGCCAAGATATGAAAGTAACCTAAGTATCCACTGATAGAAGAATGGATAAAGAAATGTGGTACATATACACAATGGAATATTATGCAGCAATAAGAAAGAACGAAATCTTGCCATTTGCGACAACATAGGTGGATCCAGAGGATATTGTGCTAAGTGAAATAAGTCAGGCAGAGAAAGACAAATATTGTATGATTTCACTTATATGTGGAATATAAAACCAAAACAAAATAAACAACAAACAAAACAAAAACAGATTCATAAACAGAGACCAAAATGATGGTTGAGAGACCAGAGACCAGACGGGAGAGGGTGAGGGAATGGATGAAAAAGAAAAGGGGAACAGAGTCAATAATACTGTGATAAATTTACATGATGACAGATGATTACTAGAATTAGCGAGATGATCACATTGTAAGGTATAAAAACGTCCAGTCACTATATTGTACACCTGAAACTAAACAACCAATATAAGACTGTATATCAACTATACTTAAATTAAAAATATTAAAAAACACAGAGTAAGTGGAATAAAGAAAAATGAAATGACATACCTGAGTCCACTCATTTGTCTGGGGATCATAAGCCTCCACTGTATTAAGATAAGTCTGACCATCATACCCTCCAACGGCATACAATTTGTCTCCAAGTAAACAGACGCCCACCGCATCTCTGCTGATGCTCATAGATGCCACTGCAGTCCACATGTCTGTTTTGGGATCATATCTGAAAGAAAATTTTAGAACTGGAGCTGACCTTGTTCTCATAATATTTTGTGTAAAACAGTTTTGTTCTTTAAGCCTATCTTTTGTCTTTTTATCTGCTATATCAAGTACATTTGAACATAATTTAGAGAACATCAATATTTTTTGAAAACTTTTACTTAAAATATTACAGGTTCATTTAGCAGATGCATAACACTAAAACTTTTCCAAAGTGCTAATGTAAATACTGAAAACTGCTTTAAGGTTTTAGATTGCCTACTGAAAATCTGAGAAAATCAATAAGTGAAGATCTGTATAACTTACAGCTTCAATTATGGTAGCTGTTCATTTTTGGACCTTCTCATACCTTTCATGAAGTATGTTTACTAGAACTGCCTAAAGTTGTGTATCTAAGGACAGATACATGCTTAGATGACCTATATTGCTTCTAATACCTCCTGTGTCAATGAACAACTTTTCACTGTGTGCTGTACAATGGTGAGCCTGTGGTAATTTATGGGGCAAAGTGCATAAAATCTTCCATATTCCTTTCCTGGATTATAACATGTAATAAGCATAGTTTGAGTTTTTTTTGTCCCCAATACAGGTTAAATACAGGTATAACATTCCTTCTTTCTCAAAACAAAACACAGAAAAAAAATCACCCCAAAAACAAAAATACTAACTCTGCTTATTTCACAGAAGGCAATCACTGTCACCAACAAATCTTCACTTCACTTTCATTCTTCTTTTAGTTACTTCTAATTTATTAAATAACACACATATATACATTAAACCCCCATTGCTCTTGAAAATCCAACTTTAAAAAAAAATATATATTTTATTAATTATGCTATTACAGTAGTCCCAATTTTTCCCTCTTTGCCCCTCAGCAACTTCCTCCTTAGTTCATGTCCACGGGTCATGCATATAACTTCTTTGGCTTCTCCATTTTCTATACTATTCTTAACATGCTCCTGTCTATTTTGTACCTACCAGTTGTGCTTCTTACTCCCTGTATCTTGCCCCCCACATTACCCCCTTCCCCCACACAGCTGATAACCCTGCAAATGATCTCCATGTCTATGATTCTGCTCCTGTCCTGGTTGTTTGCTGAGTTTGTTTTTCTAGATTCAGTTGTTGATAGTTGTGATTCTGTTGCCATTTTAATGTTCATAGTTTTGATCTTTTTCTTAAGTAAGTCCCTTTAACATTTCCTGTAATAATGGTCTGGTGATGATGAACTCCTTTAGTTTTACCTTTTCTGGGAAGCACTTTCTATGCCTTTCCATTCTAAATGATAGCTTTGCTAGGCAGAGTAATCTTGGTTGTACATCCTTGCTTTCCATCACTTTGAATACTTCTTGCCCATCCCTTCTTGCCTGCAAAGTTTCTTTTGAGAAATCAGCCTTACTATTGAGAAATAGTAAGACTGTTGAGAAATAGTCTTACAAGACTATTGAGAAATAGTCTTACAGGAACTCCTTTGTAGGTAATGCTTTGCCTTTCTCTTCCTGCTTTTAAGATTCTCTCTTTATCTTTAAACTTTGGCATTTTAATTATGATGTGTCTTGGTGTGGTCCTCTTGGGTCCAACTTGTTTAGGACTCTGTACTTCCTGGACTTGTGTGTCTATTTCCTTCACCAAATTAGGAAAGTTTTCTTTCATTATTTTTTCAAATAAGTTTTCAATTTCTTGCTCTTCCTCTTCTCCTTCTGGCATCCCTATGATTCAGATGTTGGTACTTTTGGAGATGGCCCACAGGTTTCTTTTTCTGAATTCTTGTTTCTTCTTTCTGTTCTGGTTGAATGCTTATTTCTTATGTTCCAGCTTGTTGATTTGAATCCTGGCTTCCTCCCCTTCACTGTTAGTTTCCTGTAGATTTTTCTTTATTTCACTTAGTGTAGACTTCATTTCTTCCTTTGTGTTGTTGCCTTACTCAATGAGTTTTCTGAGCACCCTGGTCACCAGTGTTTTGAACTCTGCATCTGATAGGTTGGTTGTCTCCATTTTGTTTAGTTCTTTTTCTGGGGTTTTGTCCTGACCTTTCATTTAGGTCATATTTCTTTGTCTCCTCAATTTGGCAGCCTCCCTGTGTTTGTTTCTGTGTGTTAGGTAGAGCTGCTTTGATACCCTGTTTTAGTAGTGTGGCCTATTGTAGAAAAGGCACCTATAAATTGTGTGGGATAGAGCTTTAGGTAATCACCAGGGTGGAGAAATCCACGTCACTGCTTTGTGGCTCTGTTGGGGGGACAGCGCTTCTGCCTGGCTTGCACTCGCCCCATGTCCAGTCACTTCACCCACTCCCCATATGCAACTGGTGCCCTTCCAGCTGTTGCCCCGGTGCTGAATCCCAGAGTGGATGGGTTTGCATATGTTCTAAGACCATGTGGGCCCTTTAAATGGAGTCCCCTGAAAATCTGGCAGTTTTTTCCGCCACCCCAACCACCACTGGTCTTCAGAGCCAGAAGTTATGGGGATTTATCTTCCCTGCGCTGGAACCCTGGGTTGTGTGGTCTGGCCCTGGGCTGGGATCATTTGTTGCCAAGTATCCCTCCAGATTTTTATCCACCACATGTGAATGTGGGGCTGCCTCTTCTGCCACTACCACCGCATCTCCACGCCACACCATGTCTCCTTGACTCTCTGCCCATTTCACATCTCTGCCCCTCCTACCCATCTGCGTGATTGTGGTTTCTTTAAATCCTGGGTTGTCAGACTTCCATAGAGTTTGATGTTCTTACTGTTCTGGGTGTTATTTGCTTTGAGGTTTAGTTGTAATTCTCTCTGTGGTTGCACAAGGAGGCAAAGTGCGTCTATTTACACCTCTATCTTGACCAGAAGTCCCCAAAATTCTTAATAAAGCCTCAACGCTTTACATGACCTGCTCCTACCTCTGCCTCACTCTTCCTTCTTTCCTGCCACTGTCTCCGTCACTCTGTTCTGTGACTACAGTGCCTGCCTTTCAGTTTCTGAATGAGCCATATTCCTTTCTGCTTTGGTGTGTTCATACATGCTCCTATTGGCTTGCCTAAATCCACTCAATTTTCTCTGTTCCTTGAACTAGACTGAACATAAATGATGGAGCCTGAACTACTGTACAAATATTCTACTGATATTAGGCTTCTTTACCTGGCTCCACACTTGAGTCTCATGGGGCCAGTTTGGATGATTTGATAAAGCTTCTAAGCCTCATGAGCCTTTTATTTTATTATTTCATTTTATATCAAAATGTGTTAGAAATGCCCCGCTCATTTTCTCTTCTTTAGCTTCCAGCCCCTAATTCATTATCTCTGAAATTCATGGAGCTCCTTTTATTATGTACAGTGTCCAGTACAAAATGGCATACAATGAATGTTTTCCCTATGATTCGATTAATAAATTATACACCCAATTCTAAGGTCAGTTTAAGTAGGCAGTTATGAGAGAAGAACCTCAGGAGGCTCTGAGGAGAGAGACTGGGAGGTGGCCAGAGCAGACAATCCAGCATTTACAAAGCTCCTAAGGAAAATTGCATGTGATGGATGCTCAATAAAGAATTACTGATTTTCCTGAAAGCGTCAGAGGTTTATACTTGTTCTTTTTTTATTCCGGGTTTTCCTTCCCAAGAAATTACCTCTCCACACAGTCTGAGAGTCTGGAGGTCGAGCTGGATGCAGGCGCATCGTGTCCTCCAATAGCATAGAGCAATCCGTTCCAGGTGGTCACTCCTACTCCCCCTCTCCTTTTTGACATTTGTGCACAGAGTGTCCACTTATTAGTATGAGGATCAAAACACTCTACTGACTTGAGACAAGAACTTCCATCACGACCGCCAACTGCATAAAGTCTGTAAAAAGAACAAATAGAATGATAAAGCAGAAATAATGCTATACTTAAGACAAAGAGGGCATTCTTACGGTATTTCTTTGAATTTAAAGCGCCATCGATTATAAGACACACTGTCAATTTATGTTTCATTAGAAAAGTGATATGCTACCAATTAAATGACATGTGTGTATATCATATATATGTATATATCAGATATCACAACGTTACATAAAAAAACAAGCTCACATGAAAGCAATGACAACTGTTTCAGAGCTGCCATCTGTTTGACATCTGTTTGATACATCACCCTTGATTATAAGATGCATTGCATTTTTAGAGATGTTAAAATGTGTCTTAGAATAGAGAAAATATGGTGTATAAATAAACCATGCCTTATTTCTTAAATAACTAAAATAGGACTTTGTTATAAAGGCAAGAAACTAACCTTCTCTGGGCACCTACCACAGGTAAGGCACTTCACATGTATTTATTTAATCATCACAGTGATGCTATGAGAAGCCATTCTGTATCCCTGTTTCACAGCTGAACACTGAGGCTCATGGAGATTAAGAGATTACTTTTAATTTTAGCTGTAGATCCTTGCTTTTCATGATTTTGAATATTTCTTGACAGTCCCTTCCAACCTGCAAAGTTTCTTTTGAGAAATTGGCTGACAGACTTATAGGAATTCCCCTGTAGATAACTAACTTCTTTTCCCTTGCTGCTTTTAAGATTCTTTCTTTATCTTTAACCTTTGGCATTTTAATTATGTGTCTTGGTGTGGACCAGTTTGCAGCCATCTTGTTTGAGACTATATGCTTCCTGGACTTGCATGTTTATTTCTTTCACCAAATCAGGGAAGTTTTCTTTCATTATTTTTTCAATAGATTTCCAATTTCTGGCTCTATTTTCCTTCTGGCACCGCTATGATGTGAACAGTGGTACACTTGTAGTTGTCCCAAGAGTGCTTACACTATCCTTGTTCTTTTGGGTTTTTCTTCGTGTTCTGAATGGTTGTTTTTGGCTTCCTTATGTTCCAAATCATTGATCTGATTCTCAACTTCATCCGCTTTCCTGTTGTTTCCTTGTAAATTGTTCTTTATTTCAGTTAGTGTATCCTTCATTTCTGACTGGATCATTTTTATGCTGTTAAGGTCCTTACTAAGTTCCTAGAGCATCCTTATAGCCAGTGTTTTGAATTCTGCATCCGATAGATTGCTCATCTCCATTTTGTTTAGTTCTTTTTCTGGAGTTTTGATCTGTTCCTTCACTTGGGCCATGTTTCTTTGTTTCCTCATTTTAGCAGCCTCCCTGTGTTTGTTTCTGTGCATTAGGTAGAGCTGCTATCACTCCGTGTAATGGTAGTGTGTCCTGCGGGGTCCAGTGGCACTGCCCCCACTACCATCCAAACTGTGTACTTGAGTTGCACCATCTGTATGGGCTGAGTACGCCCTCCCTCTTGTAGTTGAGTCTTGATTGCTATTGTTAGGTCTATGGGAGGAATTTACCCAGGCTAGTCAGCTGCAAGGACTGGCTGTGACCACTGACCACCAACTTCCGCCCTCTGTGGAGGGTCAGCTGCGCAGGGGCTGATCCTCCACGGAGGGTGTGTGTGGTTCTCTGACGTGGTCTGTGGCTGTCCACTGGGTGTGCAGGCTCTGGGGTTTCCTGGGTGGTGTAGGTCAGGGTCAGCCACCACCTGTGTTCCACCCGGGGCCACTCAGGGTGAGCTACAAAGCAATCCGCAGCAGGCAGCTACTTGTGCTGGGTGGAGCCAAACTGCGACCCAAAGCTGGGGGCTGTTAGTGCCGGCCTCGGGCTGCGGAGCCAGAGGTAGGAGGGCTGGGGGAAGGCCATCATTGGGTGGGGCAGAGCCTCAGGTGAACGCGAGGGGTGGGCAAAGTGTAAGCCCTGATGCCACACTTCAGTTCCTCCCTGTATGTCACTAATGCCTTTCAAGCTGCTACCCTGGTGATGCTGGAGCTCAGAGGGAGTGAGTTTAAATCCATGTGTGTTCTTTAAGAGGAACTGCTTGGGACTCCAGAAGTTTCTTTCACCAACTCAATCCCTCCTGGTTTTGGAGCCACAAGTTATGGGGGCTTATCTTCCTGGCACTGGAGCCCTGGGCTGCGGGGTCTGGTGTGGGGCTGGGACCCCTCACTCCCGAGATATCCCTCCCAAATTTTTATCCACCACACGTGGGTGTAGAGACCTGCATGTTCCTGTCTCTGCCTCCCCACATCTCCTACTGTTCTGGATAGATGGGGTTTCTTTAGTTCCATAGTTGTTGGACTTCTATTCAACTTGATTTTTGATTGTTCTGCGTGGTCGCTGGTTTGTAATTTAGTTGTGATTTTGATGTAGTTGTGCAAGGAGGCGGGCTGTGTTCACCTACGCCTCTGTCTTTAAAAACTTGTTTACATCACTCCAAGTGTTTCTCTTTTGTGATTTATTTATGCATGTTTTTAAGTTGAATGTGATACAGCATAATAAATTTAGTTTATTGTGTTTTAAATAGAACTTTAAGTATTTTCTTACTTTCCACTTAGTACTGCCACACCCACTGTGCTCCTGGGGGTGGACATAGCGGCAACAAAATTCCACTGGCGAGCCTGAGGGTCCCATCTTTCCACTGTATTCAGATAGCTCCAGCCATCATGCCCCCCGACTGCATACATGGGACCTTCCAATACGGCCACGCCTACAAGGAGACAGGAAAGGAATGATGACTTAAAAATGAAATTTTAACTGAAATGTAAGTATAATAAATCTTAAACATGCAAATTTAACTAAGCAAAAAATTTATGTTATGGACATCTGGTTTACTCACAGCTCTTCTTAGTAGACAGGTGGGTGAGTGAGGGGAAGAGACAGTACTATAGCTCTGGTCTTAGAAGTTTTGGAGGCCAAGTTTTAAGTTCATACAGTAGGAAGTTATTAAAAACTACACAAAATGCACATATTCCCATACTTAAAACATTTTTTAATAATATGGATTTAAGATGTATTTGAGAAAGCATTTTTATTCCTTTCCACCTAGTCATTCAAATTCATATTTTTGTTGCAGTTAGATTTGATAGCACAATGTTTTGAAGAATCATCACCAGGGACTGAACCAGATTCATTGGTTCCTTTATTCAACAAATGTCTATTGAGTTTCTACTAAATGCCAGGCGCTTAACAGAACATAGCAGATAAGGGCTCTGCCCTCATGGACCCAATATTTTAGTTGGGAAACAGAAACAATACATTCTGGGTTTTGTTAAATGCTAATAAGAAAAACAGAATTGGTTAATGGTAGAGAGAGTTGGGGGAGACTTTTCAGATAAGGTGACATTTGAACAAACACATAAATGAAGTTAGGCAACCAGACATGGAGATACCTGGGGGAAGAGACGGTTTGGTAAAGGGAACAGTATGTAAAAAGGCCCCAGGCCATGCTTAGTGTGCCTGAAGTACCGCAAGGAGACCAGTGTGGCTGGCAGGGCGAGTGATGGGGGGAGCGTAGCAGACGAGGCAGAGTGTGCAGCCAGGTCATGCACAGTGGTTTGGGCTATTGCAAGGCCTTTGGGCTTTATTCTAACTGAGACAGAGAGCCAGTAGAAGGTTTTGAGATGAGGGGTGACGTGATCAGTCAGGTGAGGTATAAATATGAGTCACTAGAGGGTCAAAATACAAATTTTGCAATACAAATACATTTTAATTTGTGAAATCATGGCCAGATGAGATACAAATATTCATCATTCATATATGTCCTGAATGACCATGTTATTCCACTCATTTGTGCCCTACCAGTATTGGCTATTGTAGACACACCTATATGTCTATAGTTTCAATTATATGTAATATACATCCAATTATGTGTGTGTTGTGTGTGTATAATTAATCAAAGGATGAGAAGAAAAAATAAAGGTTCCATCTAGTCTGACACCTTAAATAGTATCTTTGAAAAGAAATATTTGCAGCATGTTTTCAAGTCTGTATAATTTCCAAATGCAAAGAGATAAAAGGAGTTTTTCTTAAGTAAAAGTTCTTTTTATAAGTTCAAATTTAAAACATTTATTATAAGTAAATTAGTAAGAACAAGGCAGTTTTAAATGATGCAAAACTCTGAAATAAAGGCTTAAAGTGGACACTTTAAGCTATGTGATCATTCTCCTTTGAACTTGCTGCAGTTCAATAGAGTCTTTTGTAGGGTACATGGGACTAATGATAGTATTCCATGCACAATCTAGTCCACACAAAACATAGCTGAATCATGGGCATTCTCATTCTATGCACCATATGTATAAGAATTTACCTTAAGTTAGAATTAAGTTTCTTTTTCCCACGGTAGGGGAAAGTTTGCAGTTGAATCACGCTATTGTCCCTGAATGTTATGGTCGGTCCAAATTTATAAGTCTCATTCACGCTGCTTTTAAGATATATCTTCCCAGATTCTGTGCCTATGTAATTGGCAATTTTATGGACTCCAGGGCAATGTTTATAGTTTTCTTTGTTAAATTTCATAGAGTTAATTTTAAGCTTCCTCTCTGCACTTTGGCCCTGGCCTTTGGGTTCCCTACCAAACTTGAAACTTAAGATCTCCTCTCATTGAAACCTAATTGCAACTAGTAGAATTAATTCCTTGTCTCTTTTACCTTTTGCTATGCTCACTACCACTACCTAGGTGGCATCTTCATGCCTAGATAATTTTCACTGGCTTTTCGGGGCATCATCTACTCAGATGCTCAGTGTTAATAAATTGAGTATAGAAGAAAGCTATGCTATCCAAACTTCACAGCTACTCATCCATTTTTAAAAATTTATCTTTTATGATGGCCTATCAAATTCTTTATCGCAACTATTTTTAAAGCTTTTCCAAACTGTGAAAAATTGACAACATGGCCACAAATTCTTCCTATCCTTGAATGCAATGTGACTCTTCAGCCCCTTCCATCAGGAGGAGGTGTTTATTTCTCTACTCTATGAATCTGGGCTTGCCCGCGTAATTTGTTTTGGCCAGTGGGGTGTGAGCAAACATGATGCAAGCCAAGCTTTAAAGTGTTTGTGCACTGGGTTTGCTTTCACTTGCTGCTTCTGAAACCCTGTGACTGCCCCGACATGAGGAAGCCTGGCCTAGCCTCTGCTGAATCAACAGCAGCACTGGCCCAGTTGCCTGTGCTTCCCTGGTCAACAACCTGCCTGCCGCTGCACGTGTGAGTGAGACCATCCTGTCAACCCATCAGCCTTCCACAGATCAATGAGAAAAGCTAGCAGAGATTACCCAAGGCAGCTTGGACCAGAACAGCCTAACCCACAGATCCATGAACTGATAAATAAATGCTTGGTTTAAGCCTCTAAGTTTTGCAGTGGTTTGTTATACAGCAAAAGCTGGGTGATATACATGTATTTCAAGCCTCATGTAACTTTATTTCCACCTCCTTCACCCTCATCAAACAATTCAATTTCACCTATTCTTTCTCTTAGGAGAAAAGAGAGGTCATCTGATACAAGATCCCTAACTTCTCCTGTATCATGTCAGAGTGAGCCATCAGTTTCTTGAGGGTAAAGACAGTGTCTTCCACATTTCTGCACACCTACAGGGCAAAGAGTACGGCACATAGTGCATGTTGACTGGTGTCTGCTCGGTGAATCATTGAAGGCAAAAATGAGAAGTCTCCATCACTACATTCTCTGTGCCACCTTCAAATTGTTCCTGGGTTTTATTCATTTCTGCTTTAAAACCATGGGATACAGATAGAAAACAATAGTGCTGAAGATTTTTAAATAGCATTTCAATTAGGATAGATAATACTAGTTGTCAACACAAAACACACATATCCAAAGGAGGCTTGTCAGTCTATCACGCCACACTAAAATATTCATGTTTTTCACCCTGGTCAGGTGGCTCAGTTGGCTGGGGCACTGTCCCACACATCAAGAGGCTGAAGGTTTGATCCCCAGTCAGAGCATATACCTAGGCTGTGGGGTCGATCCTCAGTCAGGGCACGTACAAGAGGCAAACAATGGATGTTTCTCTCTCTGTCCCTTCCTCTCTCTCCAAAATCAAATAAACACATCCTCTGGTTTAAAAAAATATTCATGGTTTTATTTGTACTAGTCGCACACATACATGTATGCATATGCTTGTATGCCCTGCTCCTACTTCTCAGATAACAGACCATGTGCTTGGTGACTGCTGCTGACTTAGCGGCCATGCTGTCCATCTTCTGCCTGGTACAGAAGGTATAAATGCCATGGAACCTTAACACGTGATGTGATGAACAAACCTGCAGTTATACTCACCAAGGCCATGCCTATGTGTGGACATAGGCGGCATCACACTCCAAGTTTTTGTTTTGGGGTTGTAGCATTCTACAGTATTCAAAGTCTTCAGTCCATCTCTTCCTCCGACCACATACAGTTTGTCATCTAACACAGCGACACCGAACTGCAGTCTCCTCCCATTCATATTTGCTACAGGAGTCCACATATTTGTACGGAGGTCATATTTTTCAATGCTTGTTGCTCCTATATGGTTACATATAAAAGTTGTGTAAATAAAAAGTTCACCATGACTGAGTATTTTATGAAATTATACATACAAAAAGTATACTTTTATTAGCATTGACAATAATACTTTTTTTATTTTCCAATAAGCCCTTGCATGATCTGGCCCCTGCTTATATCTCTGACCTCATCTGCTAATATTCTCCAGGGTATACTGCAGGGCATATAACTTCTACTATTCTCTATGGCATATGCCATGATCTGGTATTAAAAGGCCAAGTGAAAAAGAATTATCTGTCAAAAAAGGCTGACGAGCAATAGCTAGAAGTGGGAGGAAAAGCCGGGTAGTTTAGTGCCATGGAAGCCAAAGGAAGAAAGTTTATGGCAGGTAGGACTATGAACAGTAACAAATGCTACTGAGAGGTTCAAGTAAGATGGAAACTAAAAAGTATTACTAGATTTATCTGCATAGAGGTCACTGGTGACTTTAAGAAGAGTCCCTCATTTGAGTGGTTGAGGCAGGACTGGGAGGTGAGGAATGGAGATGATTCTTTGGAGAAGTCTGGCTATAAAAGAGAGGAGAGAAAGATAGGAATTACTAGATGGGTTGAGGGAGGTTTTGCCTTGTTTTGCTTTTAAAACTGGAAAAACTTGAGTTTGCTTAAATGGTAATGGGGAAGGATCTAGCTACAAGGAAAGAAGCTGAAAACAGGACACGACGGGATCCTGAGAGGCAGGAGCAGGCAGTGTCAGTGCACAGACAGGGGATGGTTTTCATAGCGGGAGGGAGAGGATGCATATTTTATTGCGACCAGGAAAGACAAGAGCGTTAAGTGTGGATCAAGAGCTTTGGGAACTATGAGTGTGGGAAGTTTAGGGAGTAACCGCCTGATGATGTCTACATTTTTTTTTTAAGAATTGGAAGATTCAAAGAACTCTTGTTGTCTTTATGAAGTGACACAAAAAACCCCAACTCCCCATTACAAAGAGTTTGGTTAGTGTCTACCTTACTCCCTTCTTCTAAGCTTCTAATATAATATGCAATCAGCTCTATTCTTATAGAATTACAATCATTTGTCCTAAATGTTTTTTAGGACAAACATTTATCCTAAAATATTTGTCACAATTAGGTCATCAGAGCACTAGTACTATTCACAATCTCCTAAAATTTAGAAATAGTTTTATCATATATTATAATATTTTCTCATTATCTAGTTTTATTATTTATTTACTCTATAAAAATTTAAAGTTATTTGAAATGAATACCAAGTCTTTTTCTCTCTATATTCTCGCAGGGCCATATAATAGACTCCCTTGTACATAGTAGCTGTTCAAAAATATTTTTGAATTTGAATAATCTTTATTACTTTTAGCTATAAGAAGGTTTTACTCCTACACTCAGATTATTTTATCTAATAGTATTCTTGATTCATCACTCTAAATTTGATCTTAGAAACTTCCTTCATTAAATAAAAAGACAATGCTGATCATCTTTCCTCACTAATGGATTTAAGAAATATTTATTTTATTTGAATTTTAATTTATTTCTTTATATCTAATTTACTAAACAGTATCGTAGTCTTATAAATTGGTAACTAAAAATTCTTTTGCTGAAATCAAACATAATTCTTATATAAAATCTGAAAACATTGTCTGAAACATGTATCTTAACAATAGATATCAAAGCATAACAAAATCCTAACAACTGCAAAATTCTATGTAAAAGTTTAGAACTTCCCTAATTTATACTGAAAAATTAACCTTTAAAAATAGTAGGTACAAATATATTCTAACATCTTCTTAGTAGCTATTTGAAACCATCCCTGGTTTATTTGTTGGGCTCTGCACTAAACAGAAGGGATCAAGAACCCAATGGTCAGACTATTATCCAACTAATGTGAACAGATTTCCGTTATAAAGACATGAGGAATAAGATAAGGCCCAGGAAGATGCCTTGAAGAGGATGGAAGGTCAGAGTATTAGCTTGTTAAGAAAGACTCAAAAATAATGTTGGTCAAACCAGAAGGGCCAGACTGTGGGAAGATGTGAAAGCTAGAAAGAGGAATTTACACCTTACGTGGTAAGAAATAAAAATTGCTGGCAGTTTCGAGCAGAGTAATGGCAGGTTAACAGAAGAATTAACGAAGCAGAGAGTATAGTATCCAGAGTCAAAATGACGGGATCCTCACTCCATCACTAATTAGTTATGTGATCCTGGGAAAGTTATTTAAATTTTGTCTCAGTATCCGAACTTATAGAAGAGGGCAATAATAACATTCAGCTCTGAGAGTTGCTATTAAGATGAAATAATAGAGATCAAGTGCTTAGCGTAATGCCCGGCACATATTAACAACATAAATTAACATGATCGTAATATGTAGGCTGCTAGAAGGCTAACTGTACTTAGAAAGATAGCAATGGAAACTTGGAAAATAAGACCCATTTGAAAGAAGTCACTTGGCGACTGCAGATTTTAAGGTTTGAGAAGGGGTGGGGGTGGAGGCAATAGTAGATGTATATTGTCTACTTTGGGTACTTAGTATTGAGTTCCCTTTCTATTCTTGGGGAATGAGTCTTCCCCCCACCCCAGATATTTATTTATTTATTTTTAGACAGAGGGGAAGGGAAGGAGAAAGCGAGGTAGAGAAGCTTCAGTGTGTGGTTGCCTCTTGTGCGCCCCCTACTGGGGACCTGGCCCGCAACCCAGGCAGGTGTCCTGTCTGTGAATCAAACCGGTGACCCTTTGATTCCCAGGCTGGTGCTCGATCCACTGAGCCACACCAGCCAGGGCTGTAGGTATGAATCTTGATGAGAGGCAGGAACCCATCTCCCAGGAAGCCGAAAAGGCAGATATACGTTTTCTTTGTCCTTAGAAGTTTAGGATCCAGGACTGAGCTAAACATAGTCAAATGGATGCTTGCACCTTGTATTTAAAATCTCAAGTAGGATTTATAAAGAAGATATAGTTCCTGTCTGTTTCTCAACAGCCTTCCATAAAGTCCTCATCTACTTATGTGAGCCAGAGCTGGTGTCCACTGAAGAACAATGAATTATGAATTCAAGTTCTTAAGTCTGGGAGACACGGTCCAAGAAGATTTGAATGCACAGAGTTTGAGGTGAAAGTTGAACATAAAACCGTATATTTTATGCAAGCTGGAAATATAGGAATAAAATCAAAGTTAGAGAGTATAATTAATATAGGGATAACAGTTAAAGCCTTGAAAAAGAGAGGGAAAGATAAGCAGTGCTAGGAATGGCTACGAAGCCAAGCAGCAGTTCCGGGTTCATAGTGGATACTTAATAGTTTTGCAGACTGATTATCTGGACTGTGGAGATCTACTATAACTGTAATCAGTTGTCTGACTTTATGCATTTCTCTACTGTTTAGTCATCAAGCCTATATTTAGAACTTAAGCATTATACATACATAACACTATGTTATGTTATATGGAATAATATCCATATATCTGTATCTGTATCTTTGTCTCCACAAACCTAGAAGTTAAATAACAATATAAGACTTTCTACAAGAGCTCTTATTTTTATATTCCTTAGAAATGTCACATAGAAGAGAAACCTTTAGACGTGATTAATGCATCAAGTGCATTAGCCATATAAGTAATTCAAAAGGTGGCAGAGGACAGTCTTATACATAAGACAAATACTGATGCTGTCTAAGGGCGAGGCACTGTTCTAGGCTCTGAGAATATGCTAGTAAAGACAAGAAAATCCTTGCTGTTCTAGAGCTTACTTGCGGGGAAGAGGTAGACAGATTATAAACAAATGTATCAGGTGTTATGAAGAAACATGAAGCAGAATAAAGAGACAGAAAGTGGTAAGCGAAAGATTAGAAAGTGATGGGCGAGAGGTTGCTACTGAATTGTCATAGAAGTCCTCTGACGCGTGAGAGGAGATCTGGGTGAGTAACTTCTGCTAGGCCTTCCAGTGCGACGGCACACAGCATCCACGGCAGGAGTAGCCAGGGCAGCAGTAATTCTGACATGGGGTGTTTGGCATGTTAGACGAACAAGGAGGCCAATGGGACTGAAGCAGAAGGAGGGAGGGGAGAAGCAGAATCAGCTGAGATCAGGGAGGTGGCCAAAGTCTGGGAGGTCTTGTCAGGGGAGTGCAGGCTGCTAGAATTCAGAGGAAGAGATGAATGTGTACTGCCAGATAATACACAGAAAGCTTCTGGCACAATACCTGGCACTGGGTAGACACTATGTATGGTGTTTGTTCTATCATTATAACTATTAATAGCAACTGTGGCAGGAACCGTACAAAGAATTCCCAGAGGCCCTTGATCCAGATTTCCCAACTGTTTACGTTTTACTACATTTTCTTTCTATGTATGTATGGGTTTCCCCCCGAACTGTTTAAGAATAAATTGCAGAAATGATGCCCCTGTACACCTAAATACTTCGGTGCACCTTCCTCAAAACAGGAAATTCTCTTACAAAACCATAATACCATCACCAAAATCTGGAAATGAACATTAATACAATGTTGCTATCTAGTCTGCAGACCTTATTTGGATTTTGTCATTTGTCCCAGTTATGTCTTTTATAGCAAAAGAAAATCCAAGATAATGCACTATAATAGCTGTCATGTCTCCTTAGTCTCTTATATCTGAAACAATTCCTAAATATCTTCTGTATTTTTTGACACGGATATTTTGAAATACTACAGACAAGTTATTTTATAGCATGCCTCTCAACTTGGATTTGTTCGTCTTTTGCTCATGAATAAATTCAGATTATACACTTTTTGCATAAATACCACAGATGTGCAGCTGAGTTCTTCCCTGTGCCTCTTACAAAATGCACACGCTGCTGGTTAGTCTCATTACTGGCAATATGACTTTAGAGTATTTGGTAAAGGTGCTGTGTGCGAAGTTTCTCCACTGTAAAAATACTGTTTTACCCTTTGTAACCAATAAACAAGTGGTTGGGAGATCCTTTGAGACTAAATATCCTGTTGCAAATTTTCACCTACTAGTCTCACCACCCACTGATGGTTCTTGACCGAATTAATCATCATTATGATGGCTGCCATAGGGTGATTTTTCTAATCTTATCTTTGCTTCTATATTTATTAGTTGGCATTGTACTATTATAAGGAAGAGCTTTCCTTTCTCCTTTCTTTATTTGAATCAATGTGGCCATGAATAGTTATTGATTTAATAGGTTATAGTCTTATTCTGATGCTGAAGTTATCCTAGATTGGACAGTGGTAGCCCCTACAGACAGTGTTCCTTGACCTGTCTCCATCACTCTTTGAGCACTTCCTACCTTCTCGCTCTACAAGATGTTTTAGGCTTATGCCGTACTTTTTCTACCCCAATGCTAGAGCCAGCCATTTCTCCAAAGATCTCTTTGGCCATATTTATTACTATTTCAAATTCGTTTTCTTCTGTTTGCCCCAGTAAGAGATTATTTAATACCTTTTGTTGAATCTATTCCGCCAACAGCAAATAATGTACCAACAGTTGACTTCCTAGGTTTTGTCCGAGGACTTTGCAACATGGGCCGTCTCTCTGGTAATAAATGATACTTCATTGCTTCCATAATTAGTTTCTGACATTCTATATCATCCCGAAAAAGTGCATTATTTTCCATGTCTGCCAGGAACTAGAAAAAAAAAAGTATGTGTACTGAATGAGCAAGAAAATGTTAAGTGTCAAAGGATAAACTACATAGTTCACATATGGAAATAATCTCATTTTTGAAAAAAAGTCTGGACACCTATTTTAAAGTGAAATATATGACATTTATAAGATTTACATTATAGATTTCACTGAAAATCACAAAACTGTGAGGGATAAATGGTATGCTCTAAAATCTTAGTAGTACTTATCTCTGGGTAATAGGGAAGCTGGTGCTTTTTTGACAGCATTTTTTCCTACTTTTCTGTTTTCCAGATTTCCTAAAATAAATCATTTTACCTTCTTAATTACAAGTAATTTTAACTGAAGAAGAATAATTATAAGTTGACTAATTAGGCTCCATTTATCTGTCCTTTCAAAACAATCTTCAAACGACAGCAAAAACAACCTCACCAATCTCTTAAGGGGCAAAGAACTCTAACTGGTGATTATTCTAAAAGAATTAAATCAGTTGTGAGACACCGAATCTTATTATTATTATTTTTTGCTTATGTAGTTTTACATAAATGAATACGCCCTTCCTTTAAAAGAGGCATTCCTGAATAGAGTATGAGTTGAAGACCATTGTTATTTCTTTCCAGGTTCACAGACCTGGATTGGCAGACCTGCTGCATAAGCACCGCTCATTAAATGGTCCCCTTCGGTTCCAGCTGAATTAAAGCTCGGTCACATATCACATTCTCATAACCAGATTCAGGATAAAGGAGATATGCTTTTTGATTCTTCATTCTGTTCCACTGATCTTATTTGTCTATTCCTATTCTAATGCCACATAGTTTTAGTTTTTTTAATAGCATTTCTGATTGATATAAATCTACCCTTCACCGTTCATTTTCATAATTTTCTTGGCTATTTTTGAATCTTTACTTTCCATATAAACTTGAGATGAATTTATCTAATTCCTTCACCATCTCGATCCTATTGGAATTCTAATAGAAACTGCATTAAATTTATTTATTAATTTTGGGAGAATTTACATTTTTACGCTTTTACGTTTTTCTGTTGAAGAAGCCTTTCCATTTGTTGAGCAGCTTTCTTCATACAGGTCTTGTGCCCTTCTTTTATTAAATATATTCTTACATATTTTATTCTTTTTATTGCTATTGAAAATAAATTTTAAATTTGTTTTACACATTTTTTTTTAAACCTGAAGAGAGAGAAATCTGTTGTTTTGTTGTACACCTGTATTATAACCTACACTTTACCACATTCCCTATAAACTTCTAGCTATTGGGCATATGGTCATAATCATCATTAGTTGACATCTTTTTTGAATGTGTATGCCAATTATTCCAGTTCTATTTTTTTATTGCAATGCTAAACCCTTCCAAGCAATGTTAAATAATTGTAGTGATATAGAGTATTTCTGTTTCTGGTTTGAATTGATATGGTTTTAGTGTTCCACTATTTAGAACAATAGTTGCCGTAGCAGTTAGTAATCCATCTTTATTATATTTAGGTTGTTTTCTTCTTTATTTATTTTACTTTAGAGTTTTAAAATAAAGAATGATTGCTAAATTTTCCCCCAAATATCCTTTATACATCTATTGATATAATCATATGGCTTTTTTTCTCATTTAAGTTATTCATGTAATTAATAATTACCTTGACAGATTTCTTGAAACTTAACCGTTCTTGTATTCCTAAAAGAAGACCTTCCTGGTCTTCCTTTTGATAAGCTACAGAATCACATTTGATAAGGTATATTTTACACATGGTGTAATTCACTGTTTCAAGTACACAATCCAGTGGTTTCCAGTAAATCGAGCAAGTTGTGCAACCATCACTGTGAAGCAGTTTTGGAGCATTTTCATCACCTCAGTTAAATTATGCCTGTTTACTGTTAATCTCTCTTCCCATCTCTTGTCCCAAGTACCAATCTGTCTTAATAAATTTGCCTTTTTACATGTTTTATATAAATAGAATCATACAATATGTGGTTTCTTATATCTCACTTTTTTTGTTTTTGATTTTGAGGTCCATTCATGTATAGCATGTGTCAGTATTTCATTTCTTGTTATTGTTGAATAATATTCCATCGTATGGACCTACCACATTTTGTCTATCTGTTCACTAGCTGATGGATACTTAGGTTGTTTCCAGTTTTTGGCCATTATGAATAAAGTTGTTAAGAATATTTGTGGGTAAGTCTTCATGTGAACATACAGGGTTTGGCACAAATAATGCCCCTTTTTAATTACATAATCATAAACATGTAATTCTGTAACATCATGATATCACACTCAAGTACACCTTATAACACTTTAGGCAAAATGTTCAAATTAAAACTATAAATTATTACACCCATATTATTACCCTACCAACCATACTCAAGCAGGCCTTACTTCTGCTGGACCCTGTGCATATTTTCATTTCTCTTGAGCAGATATCTAGGAGCAGAATTGCTAGGTCATATGGCAAATTTATGTTTACTTTTTAAGAAACTGCCAAACTGTTTACCAAGGTGGGAGCACCATTTTACATTCCCACTAGCGATATATGAGAGTTCTGTTTCTCTACAGTCTCACCAACAAATGTTACTATCTCCTTTTATTCAGCCGTTTGAGTGAGTGGGAAATGTGGTTTTACTTTGCATTTTCTTAATGACTAGTAATATTGAGAATATGTTCATGTTTTGATAATGGAAGAAATGAAAGAGCTTCTAACAAAAGTCGCTGTAAAAATACAAGGTTTGGCACAAATAACGCCCCTTTTTTATTACAAAATCTTTTATTACAAATTCATAAGCATGTATTTCTGTAACATAACAATATCAAACTCAAGTACACCATGTGACATTTTAGGTGAAATGTTCAAATTGTTGTCCATCTCTTGCAAGACATTCATGTACCCTACCAGCCACACTCAAGCAGGAGTTACTTCCGGCAGACCCTGTAGTCTGTGGCCTTTGGAAACCAAGAACAGCACACTAAAGGCCAAAAAGCCAAATTAAGACCTAAGTCTCAGGACTTATGCTAGAGTATACATTTTGGTATTAATTATTCCATATTTTTCCTATGCACACAAATACAATTATACTGGTTCCAGAAACCATTAATGAATATGCACTGAGCTGGCCCATTTAATCTTAATTGTTTATATTACTTCTATTACATATAATTACTTTAGTCCTTTCTAAATAAAAATGAGTGTGAAAAAAATTGTAGAAAGTCAAGTCTTGAGAGACTTAATAGTTACTGCAATTTGAAGTAAAACATATTTCTTAGCATGCTGACAGTCTATAAGTTATGAATAAATGGGATTAATTATATATATATTTTTCCTCCCAAAGGAATTGATTATATTTAAGTAGAGACATAAAAGTAATAGAAGAAAATATGAAGCCATTAATCCGTGTATCAGATTAATTAAATGGAAGGTACCAGTTATCACCTGGAAAATCAGAAGGCACTGGGAGAGAACTACAAAATATAGACTGGGGTATACTCTGCACTTCAGGTGAATATTATGTGCCTTCTCTGCCAGCAAAGAAGGGCAATTTATTAAAATGAAGGCATTTACAAAATAGAACAAATGTTTTCGATTTGTAAATTTTTACCTTAACTCACATACTTCTTTAGCATACCTCTAAAACCATCCCCCCTCCAACACAGAATGTGAATGATTTATGGACACTAAAGGCTTTTAAAAATGTTTTGGTGTCGAAAACTTGTAAATTAAAAAGATACGCTAAAAGTAAATACAAGGTATAGTCAGCTCCCTTGGCCATTATTTAAATTGCGTTGTTTTTTTGGTGTTGAGTTGCATAAGTTCTTTGTAAATTTGGATGTTAACTCCTTATCAGGTGTATCATTGGTGAATATATTCTCGCATTCAGTGGGTTGTCTTTTTATTTTGTTGATGGGTTCCTTTGCTGTGCAAAAACTTTTTAGTTTGATGTAGTCCATTTGTTTATTTTTCTTTTGTTTCTCTCACCTGAGGAGATATATCAGAAAAAGTGTTGCTACAAGAAATGTCTGAGATTTTACAGTCTATGTTTCGTTCTAGGATTTTTATGGTTTCGAGTCTTACATTGAAGTCTTTAATCCATTTTGAGTTTGTTTTTGTATATAGTGTAAGAAGGTGGTCTAGTTTCATTTTTTGGCATGTATCTGTCCGATATTCCCAACACCAGGTGTTATGTGGGTGTCTCTTCTTGGCTCTGGTGCTCTGGGCTGGGGAGGCCGGCGTGGGATTGAGATCCTCCTCTCCTCGGGGGGAACCCTTGCAGCTGAGATATCCCGCTGGGATCTCAGCTGCTGCCTGCAGGAGTGGGGTGAGATCTTTTCATGTCTCCGCCCTTCCCACCAGACTGTAGTAGGCAGTTAGACAGGCACGAACAGAGGAGGAACGATAGGCCAGGTACGGAAGGTCACCCAGGGTGGAAAGTCTTGGGTGACTAGCAACAGGCAAACTGGGAAAACAAACTATTTTAGGCTAGGACCTTACCTGCACCCACCAGGCTGACCCTTCCATCCATAGCATGGCACTGCTCATGAGGTTTAGACCCCCTGATCTTCCATATTGCTAGTCATGTAGTTTAGACCCCTTAGAGAAGGAATAAGGTGGCCAGAGAATAGCCTCCTATGACTCCCATGTAAGCCCTTATATGGCCACTCCCTTAGGCATTGAGCCTCAAGGAGAAAGAGGTTCTGACTTGCATCAGATAATCCCAGGAACAAAGTTTTGAGTCTGCTGAACACAGAGACAGTGTTTTGGTCAAAGTAGAGATAAGGTCTCAGTTGTGTTTCAGCTCCAGGCCCAGAAAAGCAGCAAAATCAGATGAAGCTATGCTATGGCTGACATCGAGACCAGCTGCAATGACTAAGAACCAACCCCCCTCCCCTCCAGGCCAACCAATCAGCAGAGACTATGATTCTGAAAGGACAGAACTGAAAAGCTGATGAATATTCTACTGAGATCCTCTCCTGAGACCTCCAGATAAAAACCTTTAAGACAAAGGACCCAGTGTGCAGTCATGTGCATGCACGCACACTCTCTCTCTCTCTCTCTCTCTCTCTCTCTCTCTCTCTCTCTCACCCGCCCATGCCTTTCCCCACCCCCTTCTTTCCACAGGCATGTTCTCTCTGGAGCACATTTGTGCCTTTTTTCCTATCCTTTCCCCAGGTGCTTTTTCTTTGCCCTTCTGTCTCCTACGCTCCAGGGGCCCTTCTTTTGCCTCTAACTTGTTTCTTGAGCCCACACAGCCCAGCTGGCTCACTTCTACTGCTGTGAATTTCTAAATAAACATTTCCTTGTGTTTGAGTCTTGGCTCTGAATCCTTTCTTAGCCAAAACTCCAGGACTGAGTTATACCATCTGGTGCCATTCACCATTAATATCTCAATGTGACTTCTTCTGTAAAACCCTGGTTATAAGGCTTCTATTCAGCAAGTCTTTAGTTGGGTATTCAGGTTGATTCTTCTACATTTTAGTTGTAATTCCAATTTGGTCCTGGGAGGAAGTGAGTATAACTTCCACCTAATCCACAACTGTCTTGGATCTCTCTATACCACTATTATTTATAGCACACAGAGCATTTTTCTGACCCTCATAATAATCCTGTGGCATAGTCAGAGAGGTTGTTATCTCCACTTCACAGATGAAGAAACTGAAGTGTATGAATATGCTAGGTCACGGGGTTTTAAAATCTCAGAGCTGGAACTATTATCACATCTCATTAATTTAAGTATCACCAGAATCCAGCATTTAGTGAATACTTAATAAATGTGTAGCAAATGAAGTAATCTAATTTTTCTGGTACGTTTTATTAGTGGCACACTAATTCTTCAATTGCTAGGATAGGTTTGTAGCTGAGTCAAATAAAATTACTAACCCCAAAGCAACAATGTTCCTTAATTGATGCAGCCAGACCTGCTGGGTTGAAAACATAAACAGAATTTTTTTTTTAGCTCATTATCTTTTCACTTAAACACTTTATAGGAATATACATAAAATAACCCTATGGGATAGATAGTAAGAAAAAAACCTATAGGTAGGTATATGTTAATGTAATTAGCATAAAGTAAATACTCAAATTTTGTTGAAATTATGACATTGTTTTTAAATAATCAAGGACTGCTTACCTGTGGTGCAAGGAGAGGTAGCCTAATATAAGCCAAAAGTTTACTGAGATCTTTCCGTCTCTGTTCCAAATCATGACGGACCCAGGTAAGAAGTGCGTTCAATATTGTCTCCTCATTAGGAATGTTCATGTCATCACTGGCCAAGAGCTTTGCAATTTCACTGGCTGGTAATAATACAAATTCCTGGTTTCGAATTACTTCCATGAAATGTTCCTCGGGAGAAAATAAATATCATCTAAACAATACTGTTTTTTCCTATCCATCAGTTTATTTAAAAGAAACTAAATGTTTCTGAATTAGATATCAAAACCCAGTTTATGCTTTAGAACTTCCTTACAATTTATTGCCGCTTGCTAGGAAAGAAACACAGTGGGGGAAAGAACATTTAAACTACAACCATGTTGTTGAACTTTTTATTTCTGTATTAAGTAGAATTAAAGTGTTGTATCATTTATTATATTCTTAAAATGGACATGGGACTTTTAGGTATTGCTTTGTTTAAGTTAGGAATTAATTTTGGCATGCCTTTCAAAGGAAGATTAAAACATTAGACACCGAGATGTATGATGTTCTAAGACTAAAAGTTGCTTTAGATTTGTGGTTGCCATATGATTTGGCCAACAGTGGAGCCAAATACCTAGGTGAGCTGTGAAGCTATTTCTCTTACTCAGAAATGGCCTCCCAGCTGGCTAGATTTCCCAAGACCTTTCTGGGCCACAGGAGGCTTCTCAGACTCTGCTCGGGGAAGAATATGTGTCCTGAGGGCTATCCTTAAACCAGTCTGGTCTTTAAGAGTGTTTTAATGTTATTTTTCAGATCACACAAAATTTTAGGTCTGTTTTGAAAACTTTAATTTATTCTGATTTATGTACAAAGTTCTATTGGTCTCATAGGAAAAAGAGTCAAAGTAAAAGTGTTGAGAATGCACTGGGACTCCAGGACCTTATACTGAAAATGATTCAGTCCTGGCCACATACTAGAATCATGTGACTTTTAATTTGAAATGAGAAACAGAAATGCCCTTAGATGTGAGAGTGTGACTTTTTCTAGGCTGTTCTGCTAAGCAATATAAAAAGAAGGGAAACTTATTCTCCGCTACACAAGATTGCAAGTCTTAATGCATGGATTGGTTACATAGTTATAATATAAATGCAAACGTTAGACATACTGTCCTTTAATGTTTTTCTTATATTTCCTATTGTGCTATGCCTGTCTCAGCATACAGAGTTTTAGTAAAATAACTAAGGATATTTAAATTAGAACTACAGATAAGGATTATCAATAACTATCTTCTATATTAAAATGAGAATTACATTTTCCGTACAGCCTGAAGTAACCCTAGTTAGGAATTTATCTTGGGTTGACATTCTTTTCTGTAGAAATTCTTAAGAGGAAAACCATACATGAATAATTAACTAAATTCAATTGCTCCAATTCATCATGATTTGTTAAAGATGCCAAAATGAATCTGTTTTAAATGACTGATTATCCTTTTCAGAACTATATTTTAATAAAACCTCAACTCTGGAATAGCTTCAAGTAAACTGTTCTATGCCGCTGTGTACTGACAGTACAAAATGATTTGGTAACACAGGGCAAGAGCTATAAAAATGCTGAAGCTCTCAACCCAGTTATTTCACAAGTAGTTTAATCCGTAATAAATAATTTATAAGAGGGGAAAAAAGCTAATGCTTTTCTAATAATGCTTATCTGTATTATTATTTATAATAGTTAAAAAATGAGAAATAGCCTAAATGTCCAGCTACAGGGGGTTGTACCTGAATGGACTATTAAGTAGGTATTGAAAATTTGAAGAACAAAGGTCATATAGATACCAGGAAAAATGTTTAGTCTAATATGTTAGGTGAGATTCTGAAGAAATGGAATATACATTTCTAACTGCACAAAGGTATAGTGTACGGTATAGTCAACATTTATATAACCCTGATATAACTGTTGCCATACTTTCATATGGTATTAATTACATTTAATCAATGAGAAAAACCTATTATATAAATATTTATTTGATTGTTTATTTATTGACATTTCTATTTCAGAACAATGCCCTTTCCATTCTAGTAAATTTGTACTTAGTGAAAATTGAGTTTTTTAAAACAACCTATATAAATACTACTAAATTTAAGGTTAAATACAAAGTGCTTTTCAAAAGTATTTGGTTTTAAAGCAGGTATTTTAGCAGAATTCAATGTTTTTATAGACTTTCTAGATCCTGAAATAAAATTTTAAGTTTTAAAATTAAATGTCTATGTTAATTTTATAAACCCATAATGACATTAAGTATCTGTAATGACATAACTAGTCTTAGACATTTTTGTAGAGGTTTAATGACTTGCTTCAGGTCAACTTCAGTGATGGTCAGAACAAGAACAAAAGTTTCCAGATTTTAGGATTATAGGAAGGGATTCCTCATCCTTTCCTACTTATATTCATTCAGGATCAGTGAACATCCCAAGTACAGGCACTGTTTACTGATTATGACAGTTGTATTCACTGTGTGGAATTACGCTTACTTCATATTTTGAATCCACTTTATGATACAAACAGCTATCATGGTACCAAACACTTGCTAGCATTATGCCCCTTTCCCCTTGGAATAGTTTTTAAGCAAATGAAATTACTGAGGGATTTATTTAAATTGAAGATTGAATTCTGTTATACATTTCATTCGGTTCCCATAGCAACAATTCAAATCACACAATCTACCTCTAAATCATTTATTGTTATTAGAATTCAATTTTATGTCTCTGTTGCAACTGAATAATGTCAAATAATGAATGGCTTGAGGAAAAAAAAAACAACCCTACCACAACCAACTGACTACAAAAAGAGCTTTAAAAACATCAAGTTAATTTAAATTTATGTGTAACTCTTAAAAAAGCAGTGCCTCTACTGTAAACAATGAGAATGACCTAAATGCATATAAATGTTTCCATTTGAATAAAACTCCTTCCTAGGAAAGAGATATTACTTAATTTATGAACTGATTATAAAGATTAAAAAAATCCATCTTTATTTTATTCATATTCATGTTATTCCAAAAAGTATTTGACCTTAAAATGAGAACTGTGCAAGGTTAAAATGAGAGCCCTACTAGGAAGAATAGGGAGAGAGGGGGGAAAGTCTTTCAAAGGACTTAATTTAAAGGATGTTAACCTGCTTTCCTGCTAGGTCTGTACAGTATTGCCCTGTCCTATGCGCTCTTATTTTTTCACTTGAAGCACTGTGACCATCACAAACAAGAACATTTCTGAAAAATAATTACACTACAGGGAGAAAAATGAATCATAAAGGTTGTGCTTTTGTATGAGGGCTTTTGTTCATTCACATAAATTTCTAACCTGTTGAAGAGGGTAAATGTATATAATGATGGTGACAATGATGATGTCATTTATTGACTGAGTATACTATGTGTCAGTCACCGTTTCAAGTGCTAAACTTCTGTTAACTCTAATCTTCACATTAAGCTTATGAAGTAGATATAATTAATTTTCCCAATAGTTGTAAATATTTATTATTGTAATTTTTCCAGGTCTCTATTTCTCTAGTGACAGATTCCTAAAGCACTTGTCAATCCCTTGAAGACAAAATAACTCAACAGAAGGATGGGGGATGGAGAAGAGGGCAGACAAAAACATCTCCTAAAGGCTGATAAAATTAGTGAGTGGATAACTGTATATGTGTATGTGAATGTTCACATTCTTTCTTCCCTTAGATGCTTTATTGCCTTAAATGAAGCATTTAAAGTAAGAGCCTTCAATCACTGTCCAGAAGTAAAGACCCACGTGTGGACAAATGGTTATTCCTTAAAAATCCACATACCTTCCCTTTCCCAAATCCCTCTGTTATTAAGACCATGGAAGTTGGTCATATCAGTAGGCCCTCAACATGCCCTTATTTTCTTGCTGTCCTGAGTCAATCTATACCCATTATCCTCCAGGCTTCTGAATCAGAGCTCCCTCTGTGATTTATTTTGAGCATATAATTTGCTACGTTTAATAACAACATCCTTCTATATACCTAAAAACACTTCTCACATAAGAGGTTTGTCCGTGATAAAGAGCCTCCCCTTCAGCCCACTGTATTCTGCTCCAGTGTGGCAATGACTCTCTACAATCACGACTGCCAACATCCACAGTGAATATGGGGACAGTTCTGAAATTCACCCATGCACTGCAAAGTAAAATGTTGGCTGGAAATTCTGCTTTAAAAAACACCAGATCTGAAGGTCTTAAATGGAACAGTCCTAAGCCACTCTTCTTACCGACTGCGAAAATGTAAGGCTGGACTCATGTATCCAGGAGATACATTACTTGCTATTTTTCCCTCATAACTCAATGACATAGAACATGCTAGACAGTGAACCTGAGCCTCAACACATGTGGCAGTCGTGTGAAAACAGGAACAATGTAGATAAGCCTGCAACAGTAAAGAATAGGCAAAGAACATATGCTTTCATGCTTTTCAAGAATACGTACCATAGTATAATTGTGAGCCACTTTATGCAAATCTGTGCAACCTTGAGCATCAGCAAAAGAACGGATTCCAAGACAGTTGGATGGGTGAAGCTGTTTCATTAAAAACTTACAGCATGCTTCCACAACCTGTGAAAGCTGAAGAAGGCAAGCTGTAGACAACAGGCACTCAATATTATCTTCTTTTAATTCAAGGCGGCCTTAATGATAAAAAGAAATTCCATTAACTATGGAATTATATTAACCTCAGTTTATAAACTAATTGGTGTTAATAGTAATAATTCTAAATAATAACCCATTATATGCATTTCAGACCTAGATGATTTAATACATTCTAAAAAGAAAAAGGTACTAACAACAAAAAATTCACTCTTTGTTACTTCTGCTAAAATAAAAAACTAACAGTTCCTTTTCAGGATTTTAAAAGGATGATTTAATTAGTAAAATATCTATTTTACATAATTCAAATTAAATGCAATAATTTAAACACATAGAATTGACTTAATAATTATATTAACATTTTAAAATATCATTCTAAAGCTTAATTATGATAACCATTTTAAAGGTTCTAATACACAGATCTTAAACAGGTATCACCAAAGGTGGTGATTATAATAGCAGAATTAACTGTTAGCTATTGCAGACTTTATTAAAAGCGGAAATCTGAAATCTAATAACACAACATAAATCTAAGAGGTTTTAAATTTTTATTACCTGTGTATGCATACTGAATCAGGGACCATAGTGAATTCGGTTCTACACCTTCCATTTTTATTTCTTCTTGTCTTGCTTCCCTAACATCATTAGTAAACATGGCAGCAAAATAATCTGAGACAGAGGAGAGCACCAATCTGAGAACATTAGAAGAAAAGGAAAATCAATGACCGCACTAAAGTTGATGTTCAATTAATAAATGCTACTTTTACGCAGTTCTATATTTGTAGACTAATATATAATGTGAACCGAGACAAAAAATGTTGCCCCAAGATAGTACACTGCATTCTGAGAATCACATGAAACATACTCTAAGTGGGGTGAAAAAAAAATCCTACTTTTTCTTCTCTCTCTACAATTTTGTTACCCATAAAAAGTGCATGGTACTGGGAAATGCATTTTAAGTTTGACAAATTGCTTTATGCCCTAGTTCCTTCCTTTGAATAATAAATTATCATTACTGAGAATTTTCTGCTGAGATAAATGATTTATTCTTTCATTACTCAAATATCAATTTCTAACATCCAGGGGGAAAAAAGTTACAAGCCCACAGCATTAAACTGATTATATATAAAAAAGGGGGAAAATATAAAGGTTGTTTTCTGTTTATCACTTTGAAAATAATCTAAGTTTTCTTTATTTAATGAAACAAGTAGTGAATATATGGGAGACATTTGAAAATGGTTTTAGCAAGTTATATTTAACTTTTATGATATTTATTATTATTGTAGTATATTATATTTTGTTATAAAGTTACAATATTTCTGTTTTAACACTACGAAACTATATTTTGTTATAATAATATTCTATATTAGCTATGTTTCTGTCCAGATTTTTTGATATTTACATATAAGCAAAATAGGTCATAAATATACACTTTTAAAACATGCATTTTTCATTTCATAATGTTTTGAAGATAATTTCATGACAGCACATTTATGTAGATTTACTTTATTCATTTTTTAAAGAAATAGAGATTATGATACAAATAATAGTTGAAATTCCCTCTGTGTTCCTTTCTAATTCCATTTTCTGCCCTCCCCAAGAGTGTGTTGCTGAGTACTAAGGTCTGCAAATCACTCTCCAAAGCGCTGTGCCTATTTAGACTCCTATGAGAATTGTATAAGAGTTAATTCAATATTTCCCCATACTGTCAGATGTTACAATTTTTGGTTGTCTTCAGGGTATTAAATGGTATCTCATTATTTAATTCACCTGATTGCTAGTGAGGCTGAGGATCTTTTCAACTGTTCATTGGTCATCCAGTTTTCTTCTTCTGAGAATTGCCTATTCATTCATTTATCCACTGAGCAAATGCTAATGCATACCTAGTAATGGGTACTATTCTAGATACTGGGGATATTATTGGTGCGAAAAAAATGACAAAAGATCCCTTCTCCCACTGAGTCTTATATTCTAGAGAGAAAGGAGACAAATACTGTACAGCAGAAATAAACTCTATAGTACATTCAAAAGTGATTAAGTCCCATGGGGGAAAAAAAATCGGGTAAAGGCAAATTTAAAAAAAAAAAGGGAGTGGGAGGTTGGTTTAAATAGATGATCTCACTGGAAGGTGACAACTGGGCAAAGAATTGAAGGAGGTGCAGGAATTAGTCACACAGGGATCTGAGAATAGCATCTGGGCGGAAGAGCAGCCAATGCAAAAATCCAAAGGCAGGAGCAGCATGCGTGGCACATACGAGGAACAATAAGGGGTCTGTGTGTCTCAGAGTGGGCAAGACAGAACATTACAGAGGGAAAGACAGGCCGGATCACACAGCCTCTGTGAGGACTTGGGCTTTCACTCAGTGACATGAGGAGTCATTGAAAAGTTCGATCAGAAGAGCAACCGAATCTGAGTTCTATTTTCAAGGATCACGTGGGTGCTGTGTAGAAAACAGGATGAAGGGGAAAGGAAGCAAAGGAAGGAGACTGGTTAGGAGTTTCTTGCATTGGTAACCTAAGTGGCATGGTGATGGCTTATGTAAGGTAATGAGTTCGGTTTTGGAAACACAGGATTTGAGATGCCTCTACAAAATTCAGGTTGAAATATCTTTTCTAATAAACTGATGCTCATAACATGGACTTTTTGTCACAGTATGTAGTAGCTCATGCTAATTAAGTTACTGAAAACTGTAAGACCAAGGCCATTCTTCCTGATTTTACTTCTACTTTGGAGGATTTAACAAAACCTTTGGGACAGAATGTTAATTAATTTTGAAAGGCATAACAAAACCTTTGGGATCATAATGGTGATTACACTGAACAACTGAATATGGAATTATCAGAAGTAAAATAATGTCTTGTTTTTTATTAAATAGCTCTTTTTCTCCTTTTATGTTAAAGGCTTTTGTTCCCTAGCACCACTGATTTACATGTTTCTCGGGGGTCAGCAAACAGAAGTTGAGAACACTGTGGTTATTTAAAAATTCTTAGCAGCTTTTTGTCACTCCATTCCACCAGATTTTTTGCCTCTAAATACCCATAGCTCTAATTTCCACTGAGTTTATTTAAAGTTATTTAATATGTAGAATTAGATGGGGTGAAAACTGCTTATAGTAACTGAAATCTATGCCAAACAATACTGACTGATCTGAGGTTAGTGTGTTATGTTTGTGGTTCTACAGAAGGAAAGTGACCCTTTTGTGGCCATTGAATATGTAGTGATTTCATATGTACTGTTTTCTTTGCAGAAACTCCATGAAATATATCCCTTCCTCAAAACATTCTGTCCTAATAATCAATTGGGATAAGTTACCTCATGTATACATAATTAAATTATCAAGGAAATATTTCACACATATGGAAATCTATAAAACAATTACCTATGAGCTGGAATTCTGCGATCACCAGCAACTAGAATTACATCACACAACTGTTTATGTCTCAAATAGTTTTCCATCTTTTTAAAGGTTTGCTCAGCATGATTAAGGGCTTGGAAAAATTCATCTGATGAACATGGCTCCATAGTATGGCAGGATGATAATGTCTGACAACTATTGGAAGTCCTGAAAGAAAAGAGAGCACGCATTTTGAAATATCACTATTACACTAAAAAGATCTTTCCTATCAAGTCCCTTTCAAGCCTTCAAATGTAATAGAAGTAATCAATACTACCAGCCAATATTAATGTATAATCCGTCATCAATATTGTCTTTTAAAATCAATCATGGCTCAAATCATACATGTGCCTTGCAAACACTGTGAATGAATGTGACATCCGTTAGTTAATACTGACACATATTCTTTATAGTGCCTACTTTTGAGGTCTCTTCTCTGCTCAACATGACATCTCTGCTGAAAAAGAGCCAAGCTATATTTATATTAATAACCATATCCCCTAACATTATATTTAATTGCATCGAGGTCATTTTTGGAAGACAGAAAGGAAGCTATAAATCCAAGTCATCATTTACTTATAAATGGGTTAGGTTCCATGCTCACTTATAAGGTATTTAAAATATGAAATATATTGTCATTAAAAAGTCATGTTATAAATAATTCATTTCATTCTCTGATTAGTCTTCAAAAGCCCAGATAAACTATAACTTATATTATAGTTAAAGGACTTTGATTGCCTAATGTAAAAATTATTTGAAAACAAATTATAATTTGAAAAGTATGAGTTCTGTCTTTATATGATTTACTGACAGTAAAAAATTAAAAAGATTAGGCTTAAGAATGAAATCACAAATTCATTACCCTCCCCCCGCCCTCTGAGATCTTCACCAAGATCACTTGAATGACCAACGTCTGTTGGCCATGCAATTTACTATAAAACTACCAACTGTGCCATAACTTAGTTCTCATTTCTCATCAGGTTCACTTTTAAGGATATTATGATTCTGACAAATGCTTTGTTGAGTCAAGCCTCACTATATCTTAGGATAATTTTCTTAATATAAATACCTCATAACCTTATAAAAAGAAGTCATTTGATCTTTTACTTTCAAAGTAAAGGGAACTGAAGCCAAGGGGATTTAGAGCCTTGCCAGAAGCCACAGAGTTCATTCATGGCAGAAATGAGGCTGTCGTAGAGACTGCTGTGTGCTCACCAAAACATCTTTTTCTTTTCCTCCTGGGGCCATAGTTAGACTCTGTTTCCCAGATAGGTGAGGTCTTATGGTAGAATGCACTGCATCACTGCAAGGCTAACATGGCTAAGAGCAGGTGTGCCTTTTCCATTCTTTCCTTCTCTATCCCTGAATTGAATGGAGGGACTGAGGACTTGGATGAAGGAAGTGGTAAAACACACATGTGGAAGGTCACTCAAGTAAGAGCACTCAGATGGTACTCACAGGAACCCTCACACAGCACTGAGATCGATCAGTTCGGGTAGTTACTGCTGCCTTGACTAACACACATCTCTACCTAAGTCCTCACATCCAGTGCATTTTCAGTGCCAAACAAAACGGGCTTTAAAAAAATTCTTAGAGGATAACTGTCAATAATGATAATAGAGGCAAAATATATATTATCTAGAAAGAATGTATTGTATACTATGAGTATTATTAGTGTAATGACTTGGAAAGTCTGGTATAACATACCCAACTTTACATTTAAGATCATTAACATAAAAATGTATTGAGTAATATATAACTATATGTTGCTTACATATATAAATGAGAATTAGAAACCACTTTAAAATCTAGCAAGAAACATAAGCAAAAAAATAATAATGGTGGCTTTGATGAATAACAATTTGAAGATTTAAAACATTTTTCCAATAACACAAAGTTTTATACTGTCAAAATACTGACAAATGATTATAAGAGTATTAATAATATAAGGATTAGAGAAAATTAGAACATCTAATTTTCATAAGCTACAAATTCTTTCAAGGACAAGATAAAGTGAGGTAAATAAATCACATACTTCTTTCCTAGGGTTTCTATACTTTGTACCATATTTCTTATACTTTATATTAAATTCTTAGTAGTAACTAGAAAATGAATTAGTTGAATATTTTTTTAAGTGAAGTGCCATCATCAAACATAAATGCTAATCAATGTTAAGTTCTAAAAGAGCAACAGAATTTTTATAATACTATCATCATTAAGTTTCTATAGACCAGCTTTGATGTTAGTATAAGCCCAATTAATAAAGAGACCATCTCTTTTCTCATTAAGAATATTCATGGTGTTGGTTCTTCAACCTCTGGCATGAATCTGGATAACCAGGGAAGCATTTTAGCATCTGTGTTCAGAGCTTCATTCCTGAAAACTGATTTACTAGATCTGAGGTGAGATCTGAACATTATATTTTTAAAAAGCCCTATAGGTGATCCTAACGTCACAGGCTAAAGACCACTGATGTTCACTTTAGGTAAGAAACAGACACATTATTAGACTTCCGGCCAAGATGGAGGTGCAGGTACACTTTGCCTTCTCACACAGCCAAGAGAAGGACAACAACACATTTAAAACAACCAGAAACAACCAGAACTGCCAGAAAATCGAACTGTACGGAACTCCAACAACCAAGGAGTTAAAGAAGAAACATTCATCCAGGCTGGCAGGAGGGTGGCGATGCAGATGGGTAGCCGTGGTGGAGGGGACGTGGCAAGGCAGCGGCTGGAGGGCCCGGTGGTCCCACATTTGTATGTGGGCAAACCCGGAGGAACAACAGGGGAGCGAGACAGACCGTGCAACCCAGGATTCCAGTGCAGGAAAAGAAAGCCTCGAAACCTCTGGATGTAGAAAACCGTGGGTGTTGTGGCAGCTGGAGAAACTCCTAGCTTCACAGGAGAGTTCCTTGGAGGAGCCCTCAGGGTCCTAGAATGTGCACAAACCCAACCACCCAGGAACCAGCACCAAAAGGGTCCAATTTGCTTAAAGGTAGCGGGGGAAGTGACTGAAAGCTGCCAAGAGCCATATAAGTGACATTGTTCCCTCTTGGACCCCTTCCCCACAGACAGCACCGCAAAGCAGCATGTGGTTTGCCCTGCCCTGGCAAATACCTAAGGCTCCGCCCCTTACAATGTAACAGGTATGCTAGAGACAAAAAAAAAATATGGTCCAAATGAAAGAACAGGTCAAAGCTCCAAAAATAGAAGTGAGTGATGAAGAGACAGCCAACCTATCAGGTGCAGAGTTCAAAACACTGGTAATCTGAATACTCACAGAAATAGTTGAATATGGTCACAAAGAAGAGGAAAAAGTGAAGGCTATGCGAAATGAAATAAAGAAAAATACACAGGGAACCAATAGTGAAGGGAAGAAAACTGGGACTCAAATCAACAATTTGGAGCAGAAAGAAGAAGTAAACATTCAACCAGAACAGAATGAAGAAACAAGGATTCAAAAAAATGAGGAGTGGCTTAGGAACCTCTGGGATAACTTTAAATGTTCCACATCAGAATCATAGGGGTGCCACAAGGAGAAGAAGAAGAGCAAGAAATTGAAAACTTATTTGAAAAAATAATGGAGAACGTCTCCAATCTGGCAAAGGAAATAGACCTCCAGGAAGTCCAAGAAGCTCAGAGAGTCCCAAAGGAGTTGGACCCAAGGAAACACACACCAAGGTATATCATCATTAACATTACCCAAGATTAAAGATAAGGAGAGAATCTTAAAAGCAGCCAGAGAAAAGGAGACAGTTAGTTACCTATAAAGGAGTTCCCGTAAGACTATCCACCGCTTTCTCAAAAGAAACCTTACTGGCAAGAAGGGGCTGGAAAGAAGTATTTGAAATCACGAAAGGCAAGGACCTACATCCAAGATTATTCTATCCAGCAAAGCTATCATTTAGAATGGAAGGGCAGATAAATTACTTCCCAGATAAGATACAGCTAAACGAGTTCATCATCACCAAGCCCTTATTATATGAAATGTTAAAGGGACTTATCTAAGAAAACGATCAAAACTATGAACAGTAAAATGACAACAAACTCTCAACTATCAACAACTGAAACTAAAACTAAAAACAAACTAAGCAAACAACTAAAACAGGAACAGAATCACATAAATGGAGATCACATGGAGGTTTATCAGCAGGGAGAACGGGGGAAAAGGTACAGGGAATAAGAAGCATAAATGGTAGGCACAAAGTTGACAGGGGGAGGCTAAGAATAGTATAGGAATTGGAGAAGCCAAAGAAGTCATATGTACGACCCCTGGACATGAATTGAGTGGGGGAATACTGGCGAGGGGGTTGCAGAGCAGAGGGGAGTAAAGGAGAGAAAAAAATGGGACAAACTGTAATAGCATAATCAATAAAATATAATTAAAAAAAGGGAACAGACACATTACATGCATCAGCATGTGAGAAACTTACACGTTTAAAACACTGATTTACACAATAGACACTTTACTTCAAACGTGTAAAGTGAATTTCTTTGAATAAATATTTTAAATGAACTAGTAGAACTTGATGGAATGTTTGTTATTTTCAAAATGAACAGGAAGGGAAAACATTAAATCATTTATATATATTACACATTAACAAAACAACAATTTATGCATCTAAAATAATGTTTCAAACTTCATTATTTGTTTCAGGGCTTTGACTGCCTTCAGATGTTAAATAGACATATTATTTCAATGCAACAATTAATTCACTGAGATTTCTGGGTACAGTAATCGCTTCCACCACTCCAAATGAAGGACCGAAGAAGTTCGGGCTTCTGATTTTATCCTATGAAAGAGTGAAGCCATTCGTTTACAAAAGGAGCATGAAAGAGGAAGGAACAGAGTCACCTGATAGATTTAAGAGCTACACAGCTTTCTAGCATTTCTTGGTTTGTTATTAAAAAATCTGGGAATCTGCATATACATTTTAACAATGTAAAAATTTACTAAAAAATAATTTACTGCACATACATACAACTATAGGACCTTAGGCACTGGAACAGTTACATATAGAATTTTTATTCTATATAGGTTCATCTAGAATGAACCTATGTATACATTTAATTCAACTCCCTTATTTTGCAGATGAGAAAATTTGATGCCCCAAGTAGCTGAAATGATCTAGGACACATAGGCAGCTGGTTACAAAGCCAGACTCAGGAGGGATTCAGAATACTGGTCAACCACTCACAAAGGAATGGAAATTCTTGCTTAACTTTACCCACAGGCATCAGTGAGCACAAGGGCATGAAGGCAAAATAATGGTACACTAGGAACAAGGATAGCTGAACAGAAAAAAAGGACATTAGCATTAAGGATCGTTGACAAAAATCTACTGCTCCTAAACTAGATAGAAGAAAGCGAGAGTTGTTTATGGTTCCATGGGACACAGGTCAAACTGCTTTAATACTCTAGCTCTGTGTAATTTACAATGGTAATACTTCCTTACTATTTCTTTTCCTTATGTACTTTGGTCTGGAGGATTTAATTGGACAGGTATGATGGAGTAATTAAGAGCATTTTAGGAATGTTTTAGAATTGTGTTAATACAATAGCTACTAGCCCCATGCGGCTATTTTAATTGAAGTAAAATTAACTAAAATAAAAAATTCAGTCCTTTAGTTGGACTAGTCATATTTCAAGTGCTCAATAGCCCCATGGGGCTAGTGGCTGCCAAACTGGATGGTGCCGATACGGAACATTTCTATCAATGCAGGAAGCTCTGCTGCATAGTGCTGATTTGAATTCCTGGTCACTGTGTATCACTCTGCACAAATTATTTAATTCCTTTAAGCCTTATCTTTTTTAATAGAATAGGAGTAAGTAATACATAGTACTTTCTTTCAAAGGATCCCTCAGTGGAGGAGTATTAAGTGAAATAATGAATGCATAGCCCTAGCACAAAATATGTAAACAATCAAGGTAAGCTACTGTTAGAAGAAGTGAGCTTTTATGGCCAATGAGGAAGCGTGTAATCTCAGTCTTTTGACTTTATATAATGTTGATTGGTTGGTTGTCTTTTAATTTTTTAATTTGTATTTATTGATCGGGGGGGTGGAAAAAGAGAGAGAGAGAGAGAGAGAGGTACATCAATCTGTTGCTCCACCTATTTACGCACTCATTGGTTGATTCTTATACTTGCCCTGACTGGGGATCAAACCCGCAACCTTGGCAAATCGGGACAACACTCCAATCAACTGAGACACCTGGCCAGGGCTAATTTGTTGTCTGTTTGAAAAATGACCCCAGCATTATCAATTTTTATAACTAAATGTCATACTTCCTAATTAAAGTGGCCTTAGTAAACCCAGCAGACATCCTAACCCACAATACAAACACCTGAGGATAGGCCATTTATGGAGCATTGAAAATATATTTCTCTGTGATTTCTACAAATCGCAGGTGAGATTTGAAATATGTCTTAGAATTTAGATGAGTGAGAAGAGGCGTTGGGATTGTCCCTTTAAGGAAAGGACAAGGCGGTTGTGTAAGGAAAAATGACAAGATGCAAGGAAAAACAATACCGTCACCTTTTCTCTTCTCAAGACAAATATTTTCTAATTTTGGAATTTAATAGGCTTTTTTTTTCTTTGTTTCTGGTCCTGTGGCCAGAATATCTGTGGTGAACAGATGAAATATTGCTATAAGAATCAAATTTTCTTAAAAAATAATGGTGAAGAGGAAGGGCCAGTGGACACTCTCATACAATGCTGGTGAGAATTAAAATAGTAGTGATATTCCTGATAAGACTTTGAGAATGCAAATTAAAAACCCTAAAAATGTGCATTCTCTTGGGACTTTATCCAGAGAAAGAATCATCGGTACTGAGATCTAGCTACAAGAGAGGGTTCATGACAGATTGTTTCTGACAGGAAAATATTGGTTAAACAAACAAAAATTATATCTGTGCATAGGAGAATGATGCAACCATTTAAAAAGATGTAAGAGAATTATCTAACAACATGGAAAGCTGTTTTAGTGGGCACTAATTGTTTGTGCCTATCCAGAATTCCTTCTGTGGTAACAGACCCATCTCTACCTTTTGGGAAACTGAATATTTCCCTCCTCAAGTCCACATGGGTTGGGGCAGAGCTGAATCTTCCCCCATGCAAAGGGGAGCAAGGAACTATGGCCTGGCCAGTAAGAGTATCATATCTCCTGGCAGTCAGAACCAATTTCAAGATGTTTGTTGTTATTCTTTATAAAGTCACTCTCTTTACACTGAGGTTGCTAAGCCGATAAAAAGAAAACTTGAAGCTGCTAGTGGCTTTTTTGCTACCACATGAGAAAATGCCAACACGGAGGAAAACAGAATCTAGAGAGTGAGAGAGAGAAACAGATTTCTGGAGTTGTTTGAGTATCAGGATCCAGCCATGTTTAAAGCTAGGCTCTGTTCTTGGACTTTTATTTACTTATGTGAACCAAAAACTTCTAGCTTTTGCCTAAGTCATTTTGAGTTGGGCATCTGTCTTTTGCAACCAGAGACCTAATTTTAAGATTTATATCAGGGTAAAGGAAGCAGGTTGCAAAACAGTATGCACAATAAGACTGAGGTTTTTATTCTAAAAACGTACCTTTTATTATGTATGTATAGAAAATATACTGGAAGGACACTTCCCTAGATTGTTAATGGTTATTTTGGGTGGCAGAATAATTAGTGATTTGTATTTTTTTATTTTTGCTTATTTCTATTTTCCAATGTCTCTATGATGTAATATGGGAAAAAATCTAATTGACAAATTAGATGCAAAGAATTCTCGAGAGTTCTATTCAGCTGCCTTCACCTCTTGCACTCTGTTGACTGTAACCCCAAACCATTCCTCACTTGTACCACAGTAATGAGTTTTAGCTGGACACATTTAGCTAGACACACCTACTTACCCAGGTAGAAACTATATTTCTGAACTTCTCTTACAACTAGCCGTGGCCATGTGACTAGGTTTTCAACAATGGAATGTGAGCAAAACTGATACGTCCAACTTGTGTTACTTGCTTAACATCCTCCTTTTCTTTCTTTGGTCTTTTCCATAAGCTAGAATGCAGAGAGGAAGCAGAGGAAGCTTTGACCGCAAAGAAAGGAAAACACCTTACAGGATGAAGAAACAACATGGAAGAAATCTGGGTCTCTGAGTGAACTTGTTAAGCAGAGCTAGTATATTCTTATTCTGTTTAAATAATAAATTCATATTCTGTTTAAATCAGTCAGTCAATTTCAGTTGTTTAAAACTATGAATGCTGACTGATACAGCATACAGATAGGTATTAGGGGTTCATGAACTGCTTGAACTGTATACAAAATATTTAATACACACATGCACATATACACGCATGTACTTGCACACACACACAGTGTTTTCTGGGGAAAGGTTCCATAGCTGATGTCCGAGCAATTCGTAGTATGACTGGGTATAAGTGTAGGAGGAAAGACGATGCGATGCCATTTGTCCATCCCAGACACAAGTGCATTATAGTTCAATCTTTGCCATATTTAGAAACAAAATGTGTCATGTGGAAATGTAGGAAATTTTAATTTCAACCAAACCAGACTGGTTTAAACAAGGAGATGTAGAAACAACACGAAGAGGGTCAAGAAAAAGGAGAGAGCTCTGAAGAAAAGCTGGTATTATGAAGATAACCCCAAGTGGCGGGAGGAGGACCTAAATGCCTTCCGGCTGAGTCAAAGAATAGCAAATCGTCTGATCAAGAATGCAAGGATATCTGCAGTTGAAACAGCAGCAAGCAACCAGTAAGACAGGTCTGCTGACAGAAGATAAAGATTTGAGGCCATGTCAAAAGAATATACCTGAAGGCCGGCCGGGCTTGCCATTTTCAAGAACTAGGATAAGAAAATTAACTGGACAGAGAAGCTGGCACTGGTTAGAACCAGTCATTAACTACTATGTTAATTCAAGTCGAACAAGGTGATTAAACGAATAGACACAGAGAACTGCCTACTGGTATGTAAGCATGAAATCTACATACTAATTGTTGGGGTTCAAAATGTAGCTATTTCCAAGTGATCAAGATCAATATCAACAGTGGTAAGTCAGGTTGGTAGTATGTATCCTGGATATGACGCGATGAAAATGGCACTTTACCTCTGTGGTCTTCCTCCCCAAAACTTATAACCTCGATCTAATTAAAAGAAAATCAGACAAAACCCAGTTGAGTAAGACATTCTACAAAACATCTGACCAGTATTTCCAAAATTGCCAGAGTCATCAAAAACAAGGGAGGTCTGAGAAACTGTCATAGCCCAGAGGAGACTAAGAAGACATGGCGACTAAATGTAACATGGTATCATGGATGGGATCCTGCAACAGAAAAAGGGCATTAGGTAAAAAATGAAGGAAATCTGAATAAAGTATGGACTTCAGTTAGCAATAATGTATCAATATTAATTCATTAATAGTAACAGATGCATTATACTAATAAGATAATAATAATAGGGAAACTGGGAGTTGAGTATATATGAACTTACTATATACTATTATCACAATTTTCCTATAAATATAAAACTGTTCTAAAAATATAAAACTTATGCCTTGGCTGGGTGGCTCAATTGATTTAATGTCATCCCATACACCAAAAGGCACCAGGTTTGATCCCTGGTCAGGGCACATGCCTATGTTATGTGTTCGATCCCTGGTTGGGGCACGTATGCAAGGCAACCAATAGATGTATCTCTCTTGCACTGATGTTTCTCCTTCTCTTTCTCTAAAATCAATAAACATATCCTCAGGTGAGGATAATAAATATATGCATATAATTTATTTGTTTAAGTGCAGTTTCATTATACTTACTAACCTTGAGCGAGTTAGCCTTTCTGTGCCTTACTGGCCTCTTCTGTAAAATTAGAATACAGAGTGGGACAAACCTCGGTTTACAGTTGTAAGTACCCAAAACACAGTTCATTCTTGTATTATTATTTATTATTATATTATTTTTCATAATAACAACTATAAATATAGTTTTGCCCAACCCTGTATAATAGCAATCTAACTCAGAAATCTGTTGTGAAGACCAAATGAGTTAATACACTAAAGTGCTTAGAACAGTGCCTCACAGAGTGGAAGCATCCAGTCCATATTGGCTGTATTATTGTATTATATTATTATTTTTGAATATTTGTAAAGCACTGTAACACTTTATGCATATAAAACACTTCATATTTATTAAAAAGTAGTCTGGCACTAAAGTCTAACTTTATAAACAAAATTTGAAATTAATTTACTCCCATTAAAAACATCAAAAATTATATAATTTCAAAGCTGGCACATCAAGTGAAGTATAATCTATGTTTGTATTATGGTCACGTGGTGGGTCACATGTAAACCCTGCTGACCCTGTTAAGAATTTCTCGTGAATTAAGTTCTTAGGAACTTCGAGTTCACATAAAAAGTGACAGCTCTGTTACTTAGGGTCTAAAATTCCTCATGGTGTAAAAAAACTAAAGTTTGTATTTTAATACCAAAGTAATGGCTTAGATGACTCCCATGGAGAAAAGGTGCCCAGATTACAGACCTGAGGTCAAAGTTAGAAGAAGAGAAACTCTTACATCACTTAGATCTGTGGCAGCAGGAATTACCAGAAGGCTAAAGCTCAGGCAGACATTTCTCCTAGCCAGCATGCAACTGATCAAACATATCAACAACCTATGATGCCTCCTAAGTCCTGCTTTACATTGTCCTGACCCACTATTGGTATAAGGATTCTGTGTATGTAAAACAACCCAGAGGTCTTCCCTTTTTCTAATAACTGAAAATGTCATTCTAAGTTTTGAGATCTAAATAATAAATATGATTACTGTCTAAATAAAAAATTCTCCATATGTCATATGTATTTCCCCATTGTCTTTAACATTTTAAGATATCAATCTGTAGTATACTAATAAAATGTTTACTATATATTTGCTATTATTTGCAAATATTCTATAAGAAAAAGAATCATTCCCAAGTTACATACAAAAGTTTGATGAATATCTGTGTAGCTTCTTTTGACATCAACAATGATAGTTTCTGATTTGTTTATAGTAGAAGGGCAACTACCTAGAGAGAATGCTCATTTAATCAAAAAGCTGGGAGCCAAGAAATGTATCCATCCTTACGATAAAAATCAAAGACTCAGAGCTAGAGGACTAAAGGAAGATGTAAGAATTAGATGTATTTAATCTAGAAAAAAATGGAGAAATAAAAGTATATACATAAATGACATTTCTCAAATCTAGAATGTTTGTTTTTTTGCAATAAAACATTAAGATAGAAATTTTAAAGCATTGAAAAAGTAAAATTGTTCTGACATATTTCCTCTCTTATATCTAAAAATCAGAGACAATTTAAGTACATTCTATTTTTGAAATAATATCTTAGAAATAGTTTGGTTACTATAGATGTGAACTGTTTACTTCCATTTTATTATTTACATTATCAATTTTCTTGACCAAAAATTTTAAAACAACTATATTTCAGACTTTTTAAAGCATCATTTTCTTACATTTACATCTCCTATAAATAAAAACATCAATTTTACATTCTTGAAGTATGTACATAGCAATCTCAGTAAAAAAATATAGGCAACCTTTTTCTTTTATAACGAATATCCCAACAACACGATATTTCAATATGATTACTAAAGAACAGATTAACTTAATTTCAGTAATCATTAGGTATGCAAACTACTTTTGTTGTAAGGAATTATAGTAAACACTGTGTGTATAACCTTTCCAAGATTATTCACATATATATAAATTTTATAATCACTTATGTAAAATCTCTCCAAGTTGTAGATACGTTAAGATTTTTATAATTTATGCTGGTAAATGGTTTGTTTTGCCTAATTTTGTTAAAATATTCTTTATACACTGTATTGATTTTAAAGTGGAAAGATGATTACTCTTTGGTTTCCCACAAAAATGATTAACCCTGAACCTTTTACTATATATACTATTCTCCTATGGCAACAAGTCTCCCCCGTGCCCCTTCCCCCCCCAAAAAAAAGAAAGAAAAGAAAAAGAAAAAAGAAAAAAAACAACCAAAACAATGAAAGCACATTAACTCAATTGATCTCCATATTAAATTAGTTTCTCCTATTCCCTCAAGATAATGCCAAGTCATGAGCTAATTAAAATTTTTACAATGAAATACACTGCTTATCTATGTAAATATATTCCCTTTTCTCCATTACATAAATGATTATAGATGACTAGTCTATATGGGTTATTATTCCAACAAGCAGTTCATAATTCCATGTTCTGAAGGTTAGAAGGTGGTGAATATCTCCAAGTAAGATATATTTGAATATATGAACTCATTTTGTCTCCATCTCATATATTAAAAAGAAAAAGAATCCATAATCAAACTACACAAATGATAAGCTATTTGCACCTTTAAATAATTTGAAATATTTCAGTGTAGATAAATCAGAAAGATGACTTTCATGTTCTAACTTGTTACATAATATGCTATAGTAGTATGCTACTCGTTAAAATGAAAATCCGTTTCAGAGATAAAGCCAGGTTTCAAGGATGAATGTAGATAAAATCACTATAAAATTTCCAATGTTTTATTTTCTCCCCTCAAACTCATTTCCCCTTTTTCTTGCCCCCTCTTCACCAGTTGACCATATCTAACCCGTCTACATTCCCTTAAACTCTCCTGAAGGGATGTCCCTCATTTCCCTAAATAGCACAATTTTCACTGAAGCGAAGGTAACAGGAATTAGTAGCTGTCATTTTAGAAAGAGACATGTTACTGTATTCTCTGTATTAGTCTGGAGAGCTGCAACATAGACAAGACAAAGAGAAATAACCATAAGAAAAATACTATTGACAACCACATGGTATAAAAAAAAATACTGACAACTACAGTGTTATCTCCTTGTAAAACCTTTCATTTTCATTAAGATTTTAAAATGATTCTATAATCTGTTGCAAACTAAAATGTCATAAAAAATTGTACTATAGAAATGTCTTTGATAGTTTTGCTGTGATTAAGGAAGGTAAAAGAATGAATCAAACTGTAGACAATGATTCATAAAACTGCTACTATATATTCTTTTCAAGCCACAGTCAGATCTACATATGCAACACAAGATATTTCAAAATGAATGCTATTTGTTGTCTTCATATTTTACAGAATTAAAATTAATATTAGTTTATTCTTTTAATCCCAAAACTACCACATATACATACCAAAAGATTATACATATGTGTATGTATGTAGAGGTATATACATAGATATTCATAAATTTTAAATAATAATATTAACTTATTTTAAAACATTATAGAGAATATATCCCCACACCCCATTTCTAACAGTAAGAAAATAATCAACCTGCACGAACTGGAATCAGATTCATTTTCTTCTTCACTAGTGCCATCATCCACTTCTGGTCTATCCAGCCAGTGTGCACCGCCACAGTCTTCTGCTGTAAACTCAAATGCAGGGACTTCAGAGGTGGATGCCATTGGCCAAGAAGGTGAACTCTGCAAATCCAGTTGGCTGGACCTTCGGTAACCAATTGAAGCCAAAGGCAATTGCAGGCTACATGGATCTAAAAACTTTCTCCCACCGTTCGCTCCAGTCTGTCCTCGATTCCAAAATTCTCCCTGCTGGCTGTCAACTGCAGAATTAGGAGATGATGCTTGATGGCCAAACCACCTCCATCTGATTTTCAAAATCTGCTTCACATCAAACTCTTTACGAGAACCAGACATCCTCAGAGAAACCAAGTGATCGTCTAGGCAACGGGCAAAAAGCACTGCACAGAGATTTGTGCATCCGACCAAGACAAGGGAAGTATATGCCCTGCTGTACACAATAAACAGATTGAAAGGAAAATAAATCACACTCACATATATATCTGCATTCACTTTATACCACTATATCAGATTATAAAGAACAAAGGATAATGAATAAAGATGAAACACGGTGGAACATTCCGTTCAATCAGAGCAAACTCTCATCCACCTATCCTGAAGCAGCTAGACCACTTTCCCCAGCTCTCCTTTCCCATACTGACCATTAGCTCTCACAAACACTGACAGCATTCATTAAAGTCCTTTCAAATGCAGAACACTACCCCTTTCCTTAAACCACAAATGACAGAGACAGAAAGCACTATCCTCTCGCAATATCCGTCTTTGCTGCTTAGTATATTAACTCTTTTATTGCTGAAACAAGACATTCGTTCCAGAGCATTTTTCTTTGTACTTAAAAATCACTGTAAAACTAAAGTGTTTCTATTTTTATACTAAGTTCCCAAAAGAGATATCCCCAAAACAACGTTTTGTTTTTTTTTTTAAATAAGCATTTTTTAAAATTAGATGAGTTGCAGTGATTTTTCAAGCAGCGCTCTTTGGATTGGAGCTGAGGAGGGAGAACAAAGGTGAGGCTCCAGTGCTTTCCACCTCTGTCTTCCCACTTCAAGAAAGGAATGCATTTAATTAATAACGCGAGATCCTGGGTAAGATGTCATTTGAGCAAAGAATGAGGAGAAGAAAAAGTTTAAAAACTACAAAGAATCAAAATATGGCTGTACTTATTCTTCAACTAAAAAACAAGAAGCTGATATTGCTCTAAGATTAGGACTGGGCTATGACACAGTAAAATATCCAAATTTCTATGGTCATTATGATAATTTAAATGTAAAAAGCATTTTTCAGGGTGCTCAATATCTAATACTATATCAAATATGTCACGCAAAAGGCAATGTCTTTTATCAATTGACCAGGGAAATAAAAGCCTGCTTTGGAGGCTTAAAATACATTAGGAGGCATGTATCTATACCCCTCATACACCTCTTCAGGAGACTAGAAATTAATCATAGAAAGAAGAATGAGAGGCGTGGAAAGCCATATACAATTGTATGCTAAATGCTGTAGGGCAAACCATAAATACTATAAGAAAGAGGAAAGAGGTGTCAGGATGGCGTGGGATGGTGTGGGTCACCGCCATCAGAGAGAAGGCTTCCACGAGTAGGAAGAAGTTGCATTGGCAGAACGATGACAGAATTCAAATATGCGGAAAGACATTTTTTTAAAAAGCATGAAGTGAGCATATTGACAAAGAAAGAAGGAAATACTACCTTAATCAGCCAGCCAGACACACCTAATTAATTTTAAGGAGCAGTAAGAGAGAAAACTGGATGACTATGATGAGATAAAATGCCTTGAGCACACAGCAGAGATGGAAAGCCCGGTGGGCAATATCAAGTGGACTGTTGAACGGAGCAGTGCTTCAGGCAGTTAATTTGGCAGAAGTATGCAAGATGCATTGGAGAGTGAAATGACACGTCCCTTTCCTTTCACCTCTGTAAGACTCCTTATGGACACCCTTCTAACTTCACTCTGCCTATCCAACTTTACTTTCCAACACAGACGTACCATTTCACCTGCCAAGACGGTGCCTACACTGTGTTGCTCCCTCTTTCATATGCTGTTTGTGTCCCAATTTCTGTGGTTTTAAAATCCTACTCATCCTTTGAGGTTTCGCATAGGTACCACCACCCTTAGAAAGACTTCAGTTCCTCTCTAACCCTGTGGTTCTCAACAAGGAAAGCACCAACAGCAACACTCCCCACCCATGGCATCCCAAAATGGGGGCTGGAAGTTGAGGTGGAATGTTATTTGTTGGAATGACTAAAGAGTGCTACAGGCATTGCATGTGGCAGCGGCCAGAGATGGTAAACGTCTTGCGATGTGTGGTATATACCCACGCAATGAAAAATTGCCACTGCAGGAGTTCATAATGATCTTGTCATCATTGTCTTCATTCAAATAGGTATTTACCAAGCACTTATATGTACAGGCACCACAAGAAATAGAAAAATGAATAACAAACAAGTCTTTTTTAAAGAGGTTTTAAACAGACTCTGGCATAGGAAAGGATAATTAAATGAAAATTACAAATGAGCACGGCATTTTGATAAATACGATTTTATATAATTTTTAATTTGAGTCATCTATCAATGTAAGAGCATTTATCAGAAATTCTACTTACAATGCACTAGCTCCAATACCGAGAAGCAGGTTTGATTGACTGCTGAAGCCTGAACTCAAGAGTGGAGCTTCATTAAAGGCTACTGAGATGCCAAACATTTCTCAATAGAATACAGAGGATAAACCCAAAACTTAGGGAGGTGTGAACGTTAAAACATTAAACCATGTCCCTACTCCCTAGAGGGCCCAAAGACCCTTTACATTAAGATGTTAAGATATAAATTAAACACAGACCTCTTTAATGTAGTAATTGTTCTGAATAGTCTAGAGATGCAGGTGGGAGATTAACAATTGAAATAGGTGTCCTGATTTTAAAAGGATCTCAACCTGGATCTCAGGTTGACAAAGGCCTAGTTGCACCATTTAACCACTGCTGCCTATATATACAGACATACATCTATCTATCTATCTATCTATCTATCTATCTATCTATCTATCTATCTATCTATCATCTCTCTCTCTCTCTCTCTATATATATATATATATATAATCTCCAACCTTCTGTAACAGTGGACTTACATTGTATGCTTTTTTTACCGAGAGCTTTACTTTGTCAATCCTCTCATTCTCCCTGGTAATCAATGTTGACAGGTTGGTGTAAAACCTTTCACGTCTTTCTTCATGTTTATAAAATCATACACAAACTTACCTATACATATATAGGAATTTTGTTATTGTTTATGAAAGAGACTTCATACTGTATATATCTTTTTGGCATTTTGCTTTTCTCAATTATATATATGCATAACAAAAGAATAATGATCTTTTTAACAGTTGCGTATTATTTCATTATTGTAAAATACAATTTATTAAACTATCTCCTTGTTAATGGGCATTTGAGTTGATTTCAGGTTTTTGTTTTATGTTATTAAAATAATGTTGAAGTAAAAATACATGTGAAGCTTTTATGTCTATGGAACTTATTCCCAGGAAAGAAAATTGATAGGTTGAAAGTATAAGTATTCTATATGTAAATACATAATTTACTTTTCTAAAATTCACATTTCCAAAACTAGGGAAAACATACCCTCTTAATCTATTTTCTTAGATGCAACAGTCAACATGAGTATTATAATAATTTCAACTCCAGATGACTCCTGGGTTTGAGCATATTTTCACAGTCCTATTAGCCATTTTGACTTCTAGTTTTCTGAACTACATATTTATATTCTTAGACTATTTTTCTCTTGGGCTGTTTGTCTTTCCCTTATCATTACCTAGAAGCTCTTTCTACACTGTAGATATCAACTCTATCTACTTGTTTAGTAAATAATTTTTTCTAATATATTTTCCAAATAGATAGCAACTAGTGCCTACACCTTTAAAAACATTTTAAAATTGAAGTTTAAGATCCAGTAGAAAAGTGTACAAATTACACTGGGAGAGCTCAAAGAATTTTCACAACATGAAGCAGGCACTGGCTCAGAAAGGCACTCAAGAGGTCCTTGCCATGTTTTACCTCAAAAGGTAGCCACAATCTTTTGCGTAAATTAATTTTCTCTGCTTTTGAACTTCATATAAATGTATTCATTTTTACTGTTGTTTTGAAATTAACTATGTTGTTGTCTGTAGAAGCTGAGAGTTGGTTTTTATGGCTATATAGTATTCCACTGTATAAATATATGACCAGCAAAATCTATCCTATTGCTGATAGACATTTGAATTGTTTCTAGTTTTAGACTTTTGTAAGTAATGCAAAAGATTCTTGTATATGTTTTCTGGTATACATGTACACACGAACAGAAACGAAACTGCTAGATCATAAGGTATACATACGTTCACCTTTGACTGCTCTTACCCATTTATACTTCTGTAAGCTGCATATGAAAATTCCAGTTATTTCACATGCAGCCAACACTAGTGTTGTCAGATGCCCTTACTCTATAGGTTTACATAATGGAATGGCTGTGTCTACTTTGCAACTGTTTTTTTTTTTAATGTTTATAAATTGTAACAAGTATCTTTAAGAATCTAATGAAAGCTGTAGATGTAAGTTTGAATTTAAAAGATGACACTACTACAATGGCAACACTGAAATGTCATTAAGGTAGATGCAGATGAGCTCATTTCAACAGTGTGGCTTCACTCGACAATTTAAACCTCAGCTATTCAGTATTTATACGGGTAATCATTATTACACAAACATCTCTTCACATAGAGTTTTAAAGGCAACAGTATTTGTTTTATGAGTAATCAATTTTAATGAATCTATTCCTATAGATTTAGGTATGTAATATATATGTTACATAAACACATCAAGAATTAATTTTACTGTACTAATCCAGTAGTATTTCACGACCTCAAGTTTTCCCTCGACTATAACAAGAATGAGTGACAACACATGATTTAGAAGAATCCTTTAAAGTTTGGTAATCCTGGGATACTTTTAAAAATTTGTCAAATTAAGTCTTTTATCAGACTACCTCATAAAAAAGTTGAAAACTAATATAATTCCCCTATAATTTAAATTCTACTAATATTTTAAAAATGTATGATAGCAGAAAATATGAGTTTATTTACCCAGATAAGACAAGATTTGAGATTTAATTTTAATTCCAGAAATATACCAGATATTCTGTATCTCTTCTCTCACCTCATAAAAAGCAAATATTATAAATGCAAACAAACCTTGTATTTATGTTAATTCAATAAATATTTGTACTTACTGCAGAAAAAACTCAAAGAAAAGAAAATTGACAGTAAAACCCATCAGGGCAGAGACCACTGTATCTCTAACAACTTGTATAGTATGTGGTATTCAAGTAGGTACTGAACTTAAATCACAGAATAAATAAATAAATTCATGGCACAGATGTTGATTTGGAAGATCTTAAAAATCTAGCAGAAGAGGGTCTTGAATAAAATCTTTACTGAATTACCAAGGAGAAAGTATGTCCTTTATCTGAGTGAGGATGAGGCTCTTGACTTGAGGATTTAGAGGTATGGCGCGAAATAAATGAACTTGGCAACAGTGAAGAATGGATTTGTGAGGGAAGATACCACCAGTAGGGAAACCAGTCAGAAAACTCTTCAAGGTGACAGGTATAGTTTAACCTTGGCTGGAGGCAACAAGCTCTGACAGCAGAATGGATGTTAAAAGATATTATAGGGACTGACCTTATAGAATGTCTGTGGCAAAAAGGATTCAAAGTTGACAGCATTTGCAAACCTGGGTGACTGGAAGAAGAAAGGTAACATTGACATAAATAAGAAAGTAAGAAGGATACAGTTGCAGGAGGATTGAATGTAGCTTTAGTTTCAGGAGGACCGAGTGTAGCTTTAGACAAATTTGGTTTTAATTATGTTTCTAGCAACCAAATAGAGAAATAGAGGTCTAGAGCCCTCCCTAGCTTAGTTAAAATCAATCTACTTAAGAAATTAGAGATTTAAAGTATGGATAGATGAATCCTGGGTTCTTAACACTGGTTATTTTTTATCTTTGCATTTTTTTCCTACTAGGTACCACAAACACATTGCATTGGAATTTCTTTATAAAGAAAAAAATGCTAAAATATACTCTGAAATCTGATATTAAATCACTTTGTTAAAATATTTGGGAAATATTTCTGATTTAGTCAGTAAGCAAAAATTTAAAATAAGTATTGAATTTAAATTCATCTGTAACAAGCTAAGAGATTTAGTTTTGTAAGCTACCTGATAGATTAATAGATCAGCAGTCAAAAACTCTGATGTACAATGAAAATTGAAGTAGTTTCATGGTAAAAGCCACTAATACAGAGATTCTATTTCTTTGTGTATCCTAAAAGAACTGTGATATATACTTATATAAGATCAAGGTGGAAAAAGTGGGGAAAATTTTAATCTTTAAACTACACTGTGCCTCCCTGCTATATAAGCATACAGCATCCCAAACTACTTGCTCAGATAACTCAATAATCTCACTGAAATTACTTAACGTCTGCCTTCTCCCACAGGATAGAAACTCCATGAAGGTTACACAGTGGATTATGCAGAATACAGGAACTGACATTCGATTTTAAAATTACAATACAGCACGGTAAAGATACACAGGTGCATGAACAGGATACTAAAACTGCTGCAGAGATCAAAGACCTATTTGCACTCAAGTTGGAACTCTGAATGTAGTAAAAGCCCACTTCTCAGATGAAACCTACAGTTGGCTCATTAAATGAAAAAGCCAGCACAGGGATCCCCCACTTTTTAAAAGTTCACGCCATTTTTGCTTTCATGAAAGATTTACATTAGAACCTATTTTCACTAACTGAAAGAAATCATAAGAGGATTTTCACTTTTATAAAGAAAGGCAAAAAGCAAAAATAGCGGTCAGCATTTGTTTAGCGGCGAGCCGTTGCAGAAGCAGTGGCACCCCTGGCAGAGACAGAGGCCCCGCCAAGCTCGTTCCCCAGGAGCTACACTCAGCATCTCAGCATCAGGCCGCCGGGGCTGTGACCTGTGTCTGTGAGCCTCTGTGCTTTATCTCGGTTCATTTTGTGCATTCCTGCTTTCACTATATGTTGGTGTTATTCTAGGTTTTATGTGTTATTTGATATAATTTGGTAAATTATTTTTGAGTCTGGGAACACCAAAAAATTTTTCCATACAAACCAGTGGTAATGGCTTCTTTGTCTCATGCCAGTGATAATGTGTGCCTTTTTCTTCTCATGGCACACATTAATTACTAAAATTCTGCGGCATGCCAAAAAATACATATTTTTTGCCAGTCTAAAAAAATAGGTATAATTTTGATTCATTCACATAGGGCAGCTTTTGTGTTGCCTGTTGTCATTTTTAAAAAAAATTTAACAGTCTAAAGGAAAAAGGCTACCAGTACACCTGACTAAATAATTAGGTATCGCATGTTTTAAAAATTCTTGCAGCACACTGGTTGAAAACGACAGCCTTACGCCACTTCAACTTAGAAGGGTTTCATAGGATATGCTCTACTTTCGGGTAGTTGGGGAAATCTGTAACTGTAAAAATTATATTTATGTATTAAAACTGTTATTTTAATTTAAACACATAAGTGCACATTTATTCACAAATTTTTTCATATAGAGTAAAATGTGGTATATTTGATACAGGCCTTCTACTGAGTTTGGGTCCTCTTTCTTTGTATAAGCCATGCCCACAATAAACCATCCTCTATGATTTCCACTTATGGTTTCATGAATGGAGAAAAAATGTTAAAGCACTTCTGAAAGGATATGGATCCATTAGACCAGTAGTCTGTCCTCCACGAGATAAGAAGCTTGTGCCAGATGTAAATTAATGCACTGCTTACTTCAAGGAAAAAGTCTTACCATGGAAAAGAAAGTCAGCTGAAGTAAACAGTATGCCTAGTAATGTCGCTACTTTACGTTTTAGTGTGAACTCCATATTTCCTTGAAAACCACTAATACCCTAAAAACCAGTGAGCTGCTGCATGGACACTTTGACAGGCACTTCTTTAGACTCTGATGATTCCCCCACCCTCATCTCTTAAAGTTGTCCAGCTTGATAGAAATTTGTTAACAACGCCTTTATGTTGAGATGTCCCAGAGCATTCAACTTAATTTTCAAAGAAAGAACTCTCTTTCCTTTATACTCATTAATTAACATGGTTACTGATGTTAAAAAACAGGTTTCTGAATAAACACAACAAACTTCTTGTAAGCATCCAACTCAACAGGTTAGCACAGAAGTGCAGGTCTGCTAGGAGCCACCTATGCTTAGCCATGCACGGTCAGCTGGCCTTGGGGTCAGCACTACGTGTTACAGAGGAAAGAGGAGCATTAGGCTAAAGCTGGAGTCTATTCAGAGGGGGCCGGGGGAGGGTGCTTCTGCTATTATTTTTCCACATTATCTTATTAATGGTAGCCGAAGTGTTAGAGCAGAAAGAGCCCAACAGTTAAATCACCTACCAGCTCACTGTATAATTTGGGCAAATCACTTTACTTTCTTGATCTTCAGTTTACCTTTCAGAAAAATGGCATTTAAGTCAGTAGCATGTACAAGTATTGAGTTAAAATCTGGATTTGTAGCAGCAGCTATTATTTCCTAAGTGCCTACTAAATGTGCAAGATAATATGTGAAATACTTTATATTTAGTTGTCTCAAAAACTCTGGCAAACAAGTAATTCCCCTTCCCCCCCTTAGAGATAAGGACACTGACGTGACATGAAGTTACATATATCTAAGTGAGTAGCAGGGTTAGTTTGAGCCAGAATCCTCTCTAAAGACCATGTGCTTTCAGGTATACCACACTGCTCCTTGCTTTCAAAGTATTCTTATTTGCAACTCACAACTACTTTGTGAGGAGGTAGTGTAGGTATTTACCCCTGTTGTCCAAATGAGGAAGCACTTTTCAGAGTAGAGTTGACTTGTACAGGGTCAGATATCTAGGACAGAATACTAGGGCAGACTTAAATTCTTTATCAATAAGATCTGACCAAACTTAAAGCAAAAAAGGCACTAAAAAAGAAAAAAAAAAGAGTAAAGAACATATCACTTCTAATATAAAGAAGACTGTTACATTCATCATTGTTAAATGCCAAAATGCCATTTATTCACCAAGTACAGGTGCCTCATGGATTTCTTCCTGCTTGAATCCCTCCCGATTTCTGTCACTGTTTCTTTGGGGCAAAGTGCAGACCCACATGAATGTTAAAAGAACCTATTCAACTCCCTCAACTCAGCTAAATTAATATTATGTGGACCTTTTTACCACCCCCCGCCCCCGACTCACTTACAAAAGTTATCACATTTGATACATTGAAGGCTACAGCCTGATTATAACAAAATGTTTACCTTTTTAAAATAGCTCTTTGACTTGATGACAGCTAAAATATGAAAGATTCGCTTGCCACCCATGCCTTAGATTTCGTGAATTGAGTACACATTTGCTGTGGCACAAGGATGAGAGCTGTTACACTGTAAAGATGATGGCATACCACTGCTAAATTTCCTGTTTGGCATGTGTTTAGATACCCAACTGTCTTATGTGCCATAAAAAGTAATAGTGTGGATAACCATAATTTTGTCTTTTACTGACCTGAACCAAATCCAGTAAGTGTTTGCCTTCTGTGCAGCTTTATGGTGATGGAGGGGGAAAAGTAATCAATCAGTAATCTTAGACACAAATATAATCAAACAAAATTGCCTGGGTTCTCTGCATCCATAATAAGCCAATCACAGATCAGTTTGATTCTGCTGCAGGACCAATTAGACTTTATAAACTGTGTATTTATATTAGAACAGCGTTCAGTTGGGTTAGGAAAGGGTAATAAAGGGCAACGTGTAAGCAACAGGAGAAAAATGTGACGCACTCTCTCTTACCTACTTGTAATTAGAAATAGGTAATCACTACAAATGTTAATTAAACCAGTTAACCATTAAAGAAAAGCCTGGCTTGCTCTAAAAACAGACCTAAAAACAAATGAAATATACCTACTGAAAAACTGTTCTAACCTCTAAGTCCAGCAAAAAGCAAAATGAGGTGTACTGGTGAGTCAGATGGAGATCAGTGGAGGCCGGGGCTTCTTAGCGTTTGGTTGAACAGAAGGAGGCAGTTCGGGGTCGTCCTCCCCAACTCCCAATCCCCAACTGGGGAGAGGGGGTAGTAATTTAGAAGGACAATTTGCATCTGGACTCAGAGAAACTATAAATAAACTATAAATACCTGATAGGAAGCCAAAGTTTTGACTTCCTTAAGTGTGATAGCTCTTGTAACTGGTGCATGTCTTTCAGGGGCCCTGGAAGCTAAGTCTGTGGAGTTGTATGAGAGATACTACATTCTGTGGGCATGAGATTTTTAAAGCCAATGTGGCTCCTGCATATACCTGATGTGAGCTTTGTCTTCTTGCACTTGAGCGCTCCCTTGAAAGGATGTCTCCGAGATAGCTACCTGAACTGCTTACACGGATCGTTGCAAGGGGCACAACCGCTAATGAGGCGCAGGAGACACTGCCCTGCTAGCAAGCTGCAGTTCCTGGCTGATGTCCTTCTGAGTGAACAAGCCTATGGCGGCTTTGTGAGCCTGAATGTTTAGTTGAACCTAAGGAGACCCATTCATCTGCACAGCAGCAGGAGTATAAGAACGCCTTGGAATGACAGTCCCGACACTCTAAAGTTTGAACCCAAACACCTTCCCTTTTTTGTCTGCTCTTTTAGTCTAACATATATATCCCTGACAAATTATTCCCCTGCCTTAACAATTGTGCGAGCAGTGTTGAGAAGGAGTCTCTGAGAACCTGGGACTGTGACAACTGATCTATCCTGCCGACCTTAACTGGACATGTACTGTGACTGAGAAATATACCTTTGTTGTTTTAAACACTAGGACGTGAGGGTCCTTTGTTACCAATGCATAATTTACCTTACCTGATATACTCAACAAACCCCTTTCTCATAAATGGAATGAAGACACTGAATAGCTCTGGCCCTCATTTATCTTCAGAATAGTAACGTTTTGTATAGCATTGCATCATTTATAGAATACTTCCCTATAGAACTGTCCCTCACTACTCAAACTCCCAAAATCCAAACATAGGAACTGAATTGATTCAGATAAAGTTTTAGACTAATCCCTCATTCTCTCAGTTCCCACTACTTGCAGGCTGAAACTCAGGAACCAAGGACATTGCCCTCCAAACTCTTGCCATCTGCACTCAGGAAAAAATTTAGATAATAAAAGATTCTTTGAAAAATTTTTTAAAATTTATTTTTAGAGAGAGGGGACGGGAGGGAGAGAGAGAGGGAGAGAAACATCCATGTGTGAGAGAAACATCTATCGCCCCGACTGGGGACCGAATCTGCAGCCCAGACATGTGGCCTTTTGCTGTGCAGAATGACACCCAACCAAGCCACACTGGCCAGGGCTAAAAGATTCTTGATACATTATTCTCGATACATTATTAAGGGATATAATACATTTATTATCATCCTTAAAGCTGTTTTTCTACTACCCAATACCTATTCCTCTCTCAACACCTATTGAATGAAACGGGTGCTGTCATCATTCTAACCTTACAAACAAGAAAACAGATTCAGAGTGCTTCATAAACTTACTAGAAACAGCCTGGCACATTAGTGGTAGAATCCCAGGTTTTCTGGCTCCACATTACTTTCCACTATGTACCATGCTTTCTAAGACCCTTCACCACTACAGAACTCTAGAATTTGAGAGTAAATTAATAGTATCAATAATATTTGTGGTGAAAAGAACATGTTAATCACATATTTACATCTGAGAATAATGGAAGTCATTCTTGAAGAAATTCTATTTGCCTAAACCTAGTCTAATGCAAGACCCTGAGTATCCACGAAGCACTGAATAGGAAAAAGCCCTAGAGGTCATTTGATCCCACAGGCAACTTGCAGAACAGTAACTATGAAAGAATGCAGGGGAAAAGGAGCCTTTGCTTTTAATCCTTGATATATTAAAATTCTGACTTTTACATTAGCTTCACTTTGGTTCTTACCAAACTGGATAACTTCAAACTCTTTGCTTTCCAATTCCCATCAAACCTCAGTTGCACAAAAATTCTCATGAAGGACTCCCCGAAGCATAGGCAATGCATCCATTTCTACAGGTTCAGTGGTTCTCAATTTGTGTTCCACAGTCAAATAAATTTGGAAAAGGTTACAAAATATATCCCCCTTTAAAAGATTAGAATGTTAGTCAAGAAAGAGTAATAACTATTGAAGCTGGTCTAACCCAGCTACCTCAAACTGATTTGAGCTCAGAATCTTACTTTAAATAATAAACTACTGATTTCTCATTTCTTAGGACACAGGCTGGGAAATACTGTTCTAGATAATTTTAAATGTTATGAATGGATCAAATTAAGTCTTCAGAGAACGCATTTTTAGAGTTTTATTATTGCCCTCTATTGAAGAACACTGTTGTCCAAAATTCATTACTTTCTGTAGGGATATTTTAAAGATGTCAGCTCCATCATACAACCTTATAGCATGCACTTAGTATTATCTTTTCCAGTTAATTTTGTGTTCTTTTTTCTTTTCCTGTTCTGCCTCAATTTTCTCATTTAGTTTTATTTCACTGTTATGGTACTATATGGATACTAAGTTGCTTCAAATCATTTTTGGAACTATCCATTGTATATGTTAAGACCTATCTCCCTACAATTTCATATTTCTTTCTACATACCTGTTGATTAGCCAAAAATATTGTGTTCACTTTTGCGTAAAGGTGTTCACATAGTCATAGCAAGCCAATAGAACATACACAACGCAATGTAGTTAAATTCACAAAGGCTTAAAACTAGAAAAAATGTCATTGTTTATTCAGTGGTCTAATAACTAAAAAGAATTATTAAACTGCTTTCTAAATGGAAGGAGAATGAACATTTATTGGGCACCAGTAATTGCAAGGAACTTTACTAACATACAACAGTTTCATTTTTTTAAAGTGCATTAGCATATACATAATCTCTGGAAGCATACACAAGAAAGTGGTAATACTGGCTGGCTGGGGTACACTGGTGGAAAGGGAGAGAAACTTTGTATTTATTATTACTTTTGTACCCTTTGAATTTTGTGAATTATCAGCCATTCAAATATATTTTTAAAAATCAAACAGAACAATAAAAAAAGATGGCAGTACTATTTTACTCTTTGATACAGCAAACTTCCTTCCTTAGCTTTTGATCCTGAAGTATGCAATGAAATGCTTAAAAGAAAAAGTTTCCATCAGGCACGCCGGTTTTTATGGAAATAAAATACCCTTCTGATTCTCCACAATCCGGGGTGAGGCAGTTACTTAAAATCAAAACTTAGATTATGATAGTCTGCGGGTAATGGGAAAAAAAATTCTGAAATGATTTCCAGTTTGTTTATTAAGCAGAGCAGTAAGGGGAAGAGCAAGGATTCTGGATAGCGGTCCAAGCCTCAGCAGGCTCGCCACCAACGCCGTGTCCGGAACTTTGCACAACTCGAGGGCGGCCCAGACGCCGCGGCAGGGCTCTGGGCTGCGAGGCAGGGAGGCCTGGCCCGGGTTCGCCCCGGATGCTCTTTGGGGATGTGCCCGCCTGGCCCACCCTCTGGGGCAGAGCTGTCCTGGGGCCGCCTCCCGAAGGGCCCAGCGGGACTTGGGCAGCCAAGGACCGAGAAGAGGGTCGTGTGGGGGCGGGGAGCTGGCCCGTCGCACGGCAACTCCTCCCCGATCGCCTCCCCACACCAAGGAGGAAGTCGCACTTACCTCGTCGGACTCCCAAGGCTGCTGGGGGTCACTGCGGGGCGGGGTGGCCGGGCGCCAGGAGGAGGGTCGGAGGGGGACTGGGGCCGGTGGGTGGCGGAGAGGGATGCTCGGCCCCTCGGGCGCCCCCAACCCCTTCCTGGCAGCCTCACCCCTGGCGCCCGCCGGCCCGGAGTGGGCCACTCTCCCTCCGTCAAGCTGCACCAGGTCAGGCGGACAAACTCTGCGGGCAACCAGCGTGGGGCTGGTGGGCTGGTGGGTAGGGGTCTGGGACCCGCTCGCCCCTCAGTCTGGGCAGCGCAGCGCGGGCAGCTTGCCCGCCCCGCCCCCTCTCGCGAGGCCCCGCCCCCTCCCGGCTGGCTGAGCCCCTGGGTGACTGCTGCCGCCTCTGGGTTGGCGGCTTCTCCTCTCCCCAGCACGATGCCCGCCGACGGCTGGGGCCTGGGGAAGGAAAGGGGAGAAGAGGGGGTGGGGGGTACTTGGACTGAGGTTTGGCGAGCTCCTGAGGGGGAGGGGCCGTCAGTCTGGGCGGAGCTCCGCGGGAGGGGGCGGGGCACGACGAACCTGACCAAGATTCGGGTTGCTCCCCTCCCCTTCAAACTGGGAATGGGGAATTCCTGGGGTTGGAAGTTTCGGAAGAGGTCCCTCTGCAGGGCTGGAAGGCGATCAGACAACGGGCGTGGGTTTAGATTCCTTAGTGAACAGGACTGCATTTTCCCAGATCTTCGGGGAAACTCACTAAGAGTCGCCTTTCTGTTCCGGCCCCTGCATCCCTTCCCCTTCCAACAAGCTGGTAATTATTGTGCTCCAGGTATGGGTTTGTGCCAGAGCAATAATGATCCTCAACACTGTCCATAATGATCGTTTTCCAATGGTCGACTACTAGGAATCTACAAAAGTAGATTCCTCATTCACTCCTCTAGCCAAAATATATTAAACTCCTACTATACAGTATACGAGGTGCTGAGAATAACAACTAATTTACTTAGCGCCCATATGCTCAGCACAAATCTAAAGCAGTTTACATATGTTAACTCACAATCAGACTTGAGCCAAACAGCTAAGGTCCCTTCCCCCATCGAGCTCATGGTGGATAAGGGAGGGTAGAGATTTCCTTAGTTTGTCTGAGTGACATGTAAATGAAATGTCCACCTACTTTTGGTTCTCCAAGTAATGAATATGTTCACTATTTACAGATTCAGTGTTTGCCACTCTGAGCAAGCTGTATGCTGCTTGTAAGGGCTGAACGTGGTCATTCCCCACTGCCTCCCAGTGACATTTGCTCAGGACATTTTCAGTATGTCTTCATAATGAAAATCCAATACAAGTGGTCCAGAAGACTGATGGATCAAGTCACTGTCAGAATAACAGTCAAATTGCGGCAGCAACCTAAGGTGGTTGGGAGGTCTATTTAGGGATCTGTTTTATATGCCCCCCCCCCCCCACTTGGGGAAGTGGCTAGAAAAAGCAACATAATGTAAAACAATGAAACGTTGAAACAGACTGCTAGTTCAAAGGAAAGAGGAAGGGCAGATTTAAAACTGTCACAATCAGGAAGGAGATACATAAAAAAATCTACCACTGAGAGCTCCAGAGGAGCACAAAATACATTTTTTAAAATCAGAGCCACATTGAAGAGACTCCCCTTCCCCCTTTGCAATCACCTATATGCATAGATAAAAATTATTTCAGTAGCATGTCTTTCATTTTTTTTATTTTTAAAAAGATTTATTCATTTTTAGAGAGAGGGGAATGGAGGGATAAAGAGAGGGAAAGAAATACCAATGTGAGAGAAACATTGCTTGTCCTTCCTACATGCCCCAACTGGGAGGAACAAGAAACTGAGGCATGTGCCCTGACCAGGAATCGAACCAGTGAACTTTAGCCTTGCAGGATGACACCCAACCAACGGAGTCACATGGGTCAGGGCAGTAGCATTGTCTTTAAGTACAAAAGATGGTTATCTAAATCCATAGCCTAAATTTTTAGAATTTGATACTATTTTTTAATTCTCATTTTCCTTTTCAGTGTAAATGTCTGTATATGTACATTAACAGCAAAGGACATTCTTCTCATAGTCCCCCACCCCCCTCATTTGCTGTTCAGTATTGGAATTTTAATTCAGTCCTTTTCTTTTGGGTTCATAGTGAGAAAGACTAGAAAAGCATTGCAATCAAATCTAAAAAATAAAAAATGAAAAAGAATCTTAAGAAACAGGATATCCTATACAACCTTTCCTCTTTTTTCATGTTAAATGTATTGTTTGTGCTGCCCTAAAATCTATTCTCTTTGATTTACTAAGGGATATTTTCAGTTTATTGGCTCCATCACCTTAATAAAAGCAAATCAAATCAAACATTGTTGTGAACTGGCCCCCTGCTGCTGGCCTCAGCTCCTACCTTGCTTGCTCTCAGGCTGCTCCGCACACTGGACTCCTTTCTCTTCTTGCCAACACACCAAACACTTGCCAGCCAAGCTTTTGCACGTTATGTGCCTCTGCCTGGAAGGCTCTTAGCTGTCAACATTACTGTTTCCCTTTTCCTTCATGTCACCTTTTCTGACTATCCTTGGTAAACCTGCAACTCCCCCTTATTTCTCACACTTAGCACCACCTGACATATATCTATTTATGTCTCTAGTTCCACTGTAATATAAGCTCCGTGAGAGCAGAAACTTGACAGGTTAGTTCACTGTTACATCTCCAATGTCTGTTACTTACTCGGCCACACATTAGATACTCAACAAACATTTTTGAATGGATGGATGATTTCACAAAGGAAACGTAGCTTGTATCTTTTTTGGTAATAGTCAAAGTGCTTTCATAAAATTTATCCTATAGCTAAGTCATATGACTTAGACATATGAATAAGATTTAAAATACAGCCCATTTTTAAAATTAGAATTTGAAATGGCTGTTTTTAATCTCTCATTCTGGCAATGTATTGAAGAAGCATTCACAGCTAAGAATTTATGCTGAGATATTACAAGTTGGCCCATAAATGGATCCATAGAATAGGAGAGTAATGATGGATCAATAAATGCTGTCAAAGTCTTAATATTTTTCCCTGAGATGAAACATACAGCAGTAATAAGAAACAGAATAAATGAACCTAAAATTTGATTACTGCTAACCTCAAAGCTGGTGCTAACACCATGTCTTTTGTGAGTGCTCAAGTGATTTTAGTTGATAATAATCATGATGGTGAAGTTAACAATGTTTTTCTGTGGTTGAAGAGCAGTACTGACAGGTAGCAAAAAGAACTTAATCATCCTTATGTGCAGATGCCCTTAATAAAGAAACGGGTCCTGGCTGGTACAGCTCAGTGGATTGAGCATCAGCCTGCAAACCAAAGGGTCACCGGTTCAATTCCCCAGTCAGGGCACATGCCTGGGTTGCAGGCCAGGTCCCCAATAGGGAGTGCACGAGAGGCAACCACACATGGATGTTTCTTTCCCTCTCTTTCTCCCTCCCTTCCCCTCTGTCTAAAGATAAAAATAAATAAAATCTTAAAAAAAAGAAAGAAATGGCCTGGCTTTTCATTTTCTGCTCTGATTACCAGATGTGTGGGTGGGAAAGGATTAAAGGCTCAAACATCATTATGTACAGTATCTATGGTTAAAATCTGGATCCCAGAAGTGGGATCTCTTTTAGAGGATTTAGGATTACTTTTAAAAGTCTTGCAGCTATCTATGTTTTGACCCAAACCACCTCCTATTAAAGTACTGAGCTTTAAAAGGTGTGAGCAGATCATACCCCTGGAAGGAGAATTTCCAGATGAGAAAAACAGGTGACCATGTAAATCCAACCCAAATTCGTCCCCTGAAAGTTCACCTCAAAGTCTCTCTCTGGTTTCTTTTGGGTCCCCAGGGTGACTTACTCCCCTTTAAAAAAAAAAGGTCTCTTGGGCTTTTCTTTTTTCTCCTTTCCTTTTTTTTTCATCCTCACTCAAGGTCATGCTTATTGATTTTAGAGAGGGGAAGGAAGGAAGAGACAGGGAGAGAAACATCGATCGGTGGCCACTTATATGCACCCTGACAGAGGACCAAGCCCGCAACCCAGGCATGCGCCCTGACCAGGAACCAAACCGCGACCTTTTGGTCTGCAGGACAACGCTCCAGCCTCCTGAACCGCGCCAGCCAGCGCTCCCGGGCTTTCTTTACCCAGCCAAGCCAATCTCGAATTTTCAAAATGAACTGCACTAAAATCTAAAGGAGATTGAAAATGAAATTATTATGGAAAATATAAGCGCCAGCCATAATGCCATTCATTTGTTCAGCTCGTCTATGGTTTGCGTTCTTCCAGGAAAAAAAGCTTTCATCCCCAGAGGGCAGGTATAAGTTTGCAGGCAATCTGCCTAGATTTCTTCCCTCTTGGCTCCTTTTCTTGCTGTACATCATAGGGTCACATTTCTCTCTTTCATATGGGAGCCACCAGACTTGTCCCTATCACAACCAAGACTAAAAGCCTCATTTGTACCCCTGTTCAAGTTTGGTCAGAGTGGTATGGCATAGTCCCAGTCCAGCCACAGGACTTTGGGGGCTGACACAGTGCCCCTTCTTCAAGTGAGATTCCCTTTATACATGGAGGAAAGGTCATTATAAGCCCACTTTCAGGTCATTCCTTTTAGTTCCCAGAGCATCTACACGAAGAACTACCTTATGATACGAAAAGACAATTATGTCTAAAATAAATTCTGTTCACAATAACAGGTGTCCTAGATCTTAGGAATTGGAACCTTTCTAAGGCCTTTAAGGAAACCCCCCTCAGGGGACAGGTGCCTGGCAGTGCTTGGGAGCAGGGAGAGCAGAGTCAGGCCCTGCAGGTCTGTCCACTTCCAGGGCAGGGCGTACCACTGTATCACACATGACCTCGTCAGGCCCACTCCTGAACGAGGCCTGATGGCTCACGCCACACACCGTCTGCTTGGTTTCACCAACGGGAACACTGTGGCTTCTGGCAGACAGGGTAGCAGCTCCCAAACTTGGGGGCTGCGCACTTAGGGGAGGGCCCTGGGCCACAGGGCTGCTCGCAACCTGTAACCAGTTAGTGGGGCCTTGTCCTGCTTGGACTCACGCTCTGTGGCTAATGATCGCTGCTTTGTGGAGGCTGATCCCAGCTTTTAGGGGACTGTCATTGCGGATGCCAAGATAGCATGACTGAGATAAGGTGAATAAGTGACAAAAAAAGCCAACTTAAAAAAAAACAGCGGCAAAAACCAAAACTGCTGTGTATGGTGCTGAGACATGAGGAAGGAAAGTGCTTTCTCTCCTGAACCTGTTTCCATCCACCCATCCATAAGTAGGCTTGTAATCAGGCCACACTCTCTGAGGGGAAAAAAAAAAGGGGCTTTGTAAAATGGATTTAAACACTTTCTGAGAGTCCCTCTAAACCTTCTAAACTACAAACCTAAATTTGTTCATCCCCCAGGGCCCTGCTTAATACACTTTAGTGACTCTTTGTTGCCTTCGGGGTAAAGTTCAAACGTCTAAACATGGTCGTAAAATTCTTTAAAATTGAACCCCTTGGTGTGTAGAATGTATAATTTCTCTCATAATTATACCTTTAAACAGGTTTCCTCCATCTGAAGTGCTCTGTCTTTCTAATCTTCGATTGTGTAAACCCCTCGAGACTCAACTCAAGGGTCAGATCCTCTGACAAACTTTATCCCAAGCTTTCCAGGCTGAGTGCGTTCCTCCTCTGGGTTCCCATAATACCCTGTGTGCCCTGTGTTGTAACAGCTACATGATGGGCTGCAAATGCTGGCTAACTTGTCCATCTCCCTGACTAGCTGAGAGATCTATGGTGTCAGGTACTCATAAACATTTGTCAAAGGAAGGAAGGAAGGAGGGAAAGAAAAAGCACCCTCACCTATGAGGCCTTGAGAAATAAGTATGACAGTATGGTCATTTTCCCCCATGAACATTGTAATGTTTACAAACAGGACCTTTCCTCAAATTTTTAATGTTATACTACCACTTTTATGAATCTTTAGAAGGTCCTTAATTTAGGATTCCAGAAACTTACAAGGCAAGAGGTGAACACAAAGTACTTGTATTTATTTCTATGCATTACAAAAATTCCTTCAACCTCTCAATATACTTGCTTTGCTTTTTAAAAATAAAACTCACAAGACTACTTATTGATGTTGATTTCTTATAAGTTAAAAATGTCCCAGGCTATATCTTCATATTTGACATATTACTTCCTGATTCACTAACAGAGAGGAACTGCTCAATCTGTCTTTCATTTTAATGTTCTCAGACAATGTTTATTACCATTCTACAAGGTTTAGCATTCAGGTTTTTCCACTATGCTGGTGGTTTGCTTATAGACTCTTCATTCGGTAACATTTACCAAGTATTATGAAGACGCCTACGGCACAGAAGACATGGTGCTACTTGTTACGGGGGAGAGATGGAACGAAGATGAATCAGACAGATATGTGTAAACTGAAAAGTTCTTATCGATCATTATGTTTCCTCTTCCTCCTCCATTTTGTTCCTCTTTTTAAAAAGCACACATCCCTTCGTGTTCACACTTGCATTCTATGCTCAGTGACTATACTTAGCACAGGATTGTTGAGGAAAGATTCTGGCTGAGTAGCTAGAAAAACAGTGAGTGAACTGAGGATGGAACGCGCTATACAGATTCACAGACAGTCGCAGAGTCCCTCTAAGCAACACAAAGAGGAAAGAAAACAGGTATTTCATTCTCTTCCTTTCCATCCCCAAGAAAATCAAGAAACAATATTACTAACAGATTACATGTATAAAGAAACCACACACACACACACACACACACACACACACACACAGAGCCCAATTGCAACATTTTTCATGCTGCTAGCATATCACAACCTTCGACTCTTTAGGAAATAGAGTAAAATCAGTTGTCTAGAGTCTGAAAGTATTAGGTCCAATAGGCTCCATCTCAGAGAAGAAGAACGGGCTGCAACAAGAGGGCTCTTCTGAATCTAAGCAGTACTATTCTTGGGGTTGGAGGGAAGGAGCAGGGAATGCATTCATAAGTTGAGATTGACCTCCCCTCTTGTTGCCTCTGATTCTTTTTATCTGAGGCTGGACTTACTGCACTGAATACTTTCAGACTCTGAGCAATTGATTTTACTGGATTTCCTAGAGTCAGGCTGTTATATTCCAGTACCATGAAGAATGTTTTGATTGTGCTTTTCTGTCTCTTTATACATGGAAGTAACATGATAATGCATTTCAATATCAAATTAATTGTCAGAAACTTTGCTTCCAGAGCCGGAAATATTACAGTGGTCCTAGGAATCCATTCCAGGGTGGTTTCCCTTTTTGCCCCTCACCACTCCCCCTTCCCTTCCCCCAGTCTCTGAATGTACTGGCTGGGCAGAAAAGCCTGCCTCACATTCATTTGAAGGAAAGCTGCTCCAATGGGTTCTTTCCTGCATAGGCTGCTATCTTAGTGCAGCGGATTTTGTTAGTGAAAACAAGACTTTGCCGCAGGTGATGGGGTGGGGACAGGTAGGCAGAGCAGACATGTATGGGCTGTGAAGAAGGCCTGTGAAGAAGGCCTGTGTGCTAAGGCCTCAGGTGAACTCTGCCCAGTGAGCGTGCTGAACACAGTGCTGGCAGATCAAAGCAGATGCTCCCTGGAGAGGCGATGAATGAAGAGAAGGCTGCTCAGTGACCACAGCCTCTGGTCTGAGCATTACCGACCAGCTTTCCAGGTACCCTGAGGGGCTGGCTGTACTTCCCAGGTTGGCTTGGCTGACCTGGCTGCTAAAGAGGGGACCTCCTGTGTGCCCTCATGTCCTGGGTTTCTTTGCAGCGACCTTGCCCCAGCCACTGCAGGCAAGCAGGGGCAGCACTGTAGCCTCCCCCTGACCTGACCTGACCTGACCTGACCTGACACTCCCTCTGGAACGCTCTTCAATTAAGTCCAAGCTCTGGTCCACACTCCCAGCCTCAGAAACAACATCTCAGTCCCTTTCTCAATAATGTCTGTTTCTAAAACAGCAAAAAAGCCTGTGGGGGGAGCTGGAGGAGGGGAGAGAATGAATTATGTTTATTGAGTTATAATTTACCTATAGTAAAATTCATTCATTTTAATGTACAGTTCTAGAGTTTTGACTATGCTTACAGTTGTATAACCACTACCATCATCAAGATACAGAACATTTCCATCGCTCTAAAAATTCTCTCAAGCCTGTTTGTAGTCAACCCAGCCTCTGGCCAACCACTGATGTGCTTTCCGCTCCTGTAGTTTTGCCTTTTCTCTAGTGTCTTATAAATAGAATCGTACAAGGCCTCCTTTAACACCCTTGTTTAAACCAACATGTGCCCTGCCTGACTTTCTGTTAGCACATCATTCTCTGCCTTATTTTTTTTTCAGAACATTTAACACTAACTGAAAATAGGCTACTGTCATTATTTGATTATTGTCTGCTTCTGGAACATACCTTCCCACTGGAATGTGAGTGTAGAGACTTTGCTTTGTTTGCTACTTCATCTCTGGGGTTCAGAATGCTGCCAGTCATTGTGCAGGTGTTCAGTAAATATTTGTTGAACAAACCACAAAGTGAATGGGGACGTTGCAACTTCCTCAAACCCTTTCTATTCTCAGGCAAACCTCGCTATTAAGGGATTATTTCCCCCCACAAAATGGGTTAATCCAAGCATCGCTGTGTTGCCAAAGTAGACGGTTTATCTGCCAGTAACACTATTAGAAGTAATTAGGCTGATTGAGATTATAAATTGTCTTTTAAAGTCACTTTCAATTAGATTACCTGGAATAGAACTGGTCTAAAGCAAGTAAAATGTGGAATGACGATAGTGAGTGTTTCCCAGGGTTGTTTTGAGAGTTAAATGATTTAATAGGTGTGAAGTGTTTAGCACAGTGGTTCTCAACTAGGAGCTATTCCGCCCTCGCAGAGGCATCAGGTGGGATGTGGAGACACTTGTTGTCATTGTTGTTGTTATTATCAAAACTTGGGGAGGATTGTTACTGGCATCTTCTGTTAAACATCCTGCAATGCACAGGACAGTCCTCTACAAAGGTCTATCTAGCCTAAAATGTCAGCAGTGCCACCTGTGAGAAGTCTTGAGTTAGAGCAGTGTCTGGCACATTGTAAGGGCTATATTTGTGTTTGCTACCATTATTATTTTATAAGTGATCCTTGACAAATATTCTTACATAGCCTGAGCGTGGAGTCTTGTCAGACTTTCTGGGTTTTGAAGTCTACCTTTACCCTTTATTAACTGTGTGATTTTGAGAACATTATTTGACTCCTCTGTACCTTCTCTTCTTTGCCTATAACATTGGAATAACAATAATAACTCCCACAGAGGGTTACTGGGGAATCGAATGAAATAATCCATATAAAGCATTTAATACTGTGCAGCAGCACGTGGCAAACGTTCAATAAATGTCACTAACCTTTGCTCTTGTTGACCCTTTCCTCAGAATACAGTGAAGGAACGGGGGATAATTTTAACAGGAAAAACAAGAAAATATATTGCTCATATAAAGTATATACAACAAGTGCATATTTTATACAATAAGATAAAACTACACAGAAGCTAAATCAAAACCACCCTTTCTAAGGCTGTTATTTGTTATTTTTAAAAAGTACATGGCTCTTGCTTTCCTGGCACAGCAGCTCCTTGAAATAAAGGACTCTCATAAAAATAATAATGTGTTTAGTATTATTTTACATCATGTAAAATTATGTAGTTAAGACTTTCAGTCTTGATTAGAAGTATAGATACATTACAGTATTTTAAGAACCAATATGAAATATAAGACTTAGGAAAGTTAAACACCTAGGCAGTAGTAACACTCTCTTCTGCCTTAGATTTATTAATCTCTTATTCCTTTATTGAGGTAACAAGGAGAAAACCACAGTGGGTGAGTAACTGCAGATCTGTAGACATTCTGCTTTTATAGTCTAATATTTGTGAAGGTTCTTTGGACATTGTAAAACAGAATGATGCAAATGTGCACCTTTACAATTATCATTAACTCTCTCTAATGAGTTATTAGAGGGCCAGGTGTTGCCATCGTGAGCAAGATGGCCTGGCTTCTTAGTTTGTTAGTATGTGTTCCAGGCAGCCAAAATCAGGCTGCTAGTAAATTTTGCATTTAATCATAAACTACTTGATAAACTATGAATTATTTGGTATAATATTGTAGGTACAATGAAGAAGAGCTGTGTTTCTCAGCATAAAACTTTTAAGTACATAATCTACCATATTTTATATTCTGTCACAAAATAGTTTGGGGGAGAAAAATAACCCACCATATACAAAACAGAGGGACATAACAACCTGGGAAAAATGTTTGCAACCTATATGGCAAAGGATACATATTCCCATTAGAGAAAAAAAGCCTATAAAGCAGCAACAAGGATATGAGTGCTCTAATAAAAGACATGGATGAACATTCGAAAGAGAAGAAATTGAAATTTCCCGTAAATATGAAAAATGTTAGAGACTTCTGGTTAAGATGGAGGCATAGGTAAACATGACTCAGCTCCTTGCCCAACCACATCAAAATTACTAAACTATCGAACAACCATTGCTCAGGCCTATTAGAAATTGAGTTGAATGGAAGTCTGACAACTATGGAATTAAAGAAACCACTTCCATCCAGACCAGTAAGAGGGGTGGAAACACAGAATAGGCTGGTCCCACATACACATGTGGTGGATAAAAATTCAGGAGGGATATCTCAGGAGTGAGGAGTCCCCGCCCCACACCAGGACCCTCAGCCCAGGGTTCCAGTGTCAGGAAGATAAGTCCCCCTAACTGCTAGCTGCAAAAACCAGCAGGGATTGAGTTGGTCAAAGAAACTTCTGGAGACCCAAGCAGTACCTCTTAGAACCCACACATGGACTTACTCAGACTCACTCCCTCTGAGCTCCAGCACTGGGGTAATGGCTTGAAAGGCACCAGTGGCATAAAGAGAGGAACTGAAGTGTCTAGCATCAAGGAGAGAGCTCGGAGACAGCTTTCTCCCAGATAGAAAGGTGGGCAGAGGCTATTGTTCCTTTTCTGATCATTCCTCCCACAGAGCCACAGAGCCCCAGAGCTGGCAGGTGGGTGCCATATCTAAGACTCCATCAATCTGGCTAACACTGTTTGCCCTGCCCAGGAGGTCCACTGAGGCTCTGCCCCACCCATCTTATGTCCCCACCCAAGATGTTAACAGCAGCTTTTCCATGTGAATGACTGATCTTGGCTCATGCTTCACAACTTCCTAAATCCTCTCAAATAAGCAACAGCTGGCTTCAGTGAGCACCCCCAGCCCTCTGTATCTTGCTAAGTGCTCCCAGGCCTGGCAGTAGCAGCAGTCAGAGGAGATTCACAGTTTGGCTTCACCTGGGAACCTCCACGCCCAGCACAAGCAGCAGCCATCTTTATGGCGTTGGCCATAAAGATACTTTATAGCTCAGGCAGGGTGGCCCTAGGCAGAACACAGATGGGGGCTGAACTTGGCCTGCACCACCAGGGAAACCCCAGAGTGTGCACACCCAGTGGACAGCTGCAGACCATGTTGGAGCACTGCCACCCTGCCCCTACACAGCTGAGCCTCCATGGACGGCATAGGTTGGTGGCAAATGGTCACAGCCAATCCTTGCAGCTGACTGGCCTGAGTAAATCTCTCCCATTGATCTGCCAACAGCAACCAAGGATGCATTACAAGAGGAGGATGTACTCTGCCCACTCAAAGGACATACCTTGAGTACCCAGAGTGGGTAATAGGGGAGATTATATCAATGGACCCTATAGGACACCTACTACATTAGGCCATGCTACCAAGAGAGAGAGTCATAGCAGTTCTACCTGATACATAGAAACAAACACAGGGAGGCTCCCAAAATGAGGAGACAAAGAAACATGGCCCAAATGAAAGGACAGATCAAAACTCCAGAAAAAGGACTAAACAAAAATGGGATAAGCAACCTCTCAGATATAGAGGATTTGGTTATAAGGATGCTTAAGGAACTTAGTGAGTATCTCAAAAGCATAAAAATGATCTAGTCAGAAATGAAAGATACACTAATTGAAATAAAGAATGATTTGCAGGGAAACAACAGGAGAGTGGATGAAGGTGAGAATCAAATCAATGATTTGGAACATAAGGAAGCAAAAAGCAACCAATGAGAACAAGAAGAAAAAAAATCCAAAAAAATGAGGATAGTGTAAGGAGCCTCTGGGATGACTTCAAGTGTTCCAACATTTGCATCATAGGGGTGCCAGAAGGAGGAGAGAAAGAGCAAGATATTGGAAATATATTTGAAAAAATGGTGAAAGATAACTTCCCTGATTTGGTGTAGGAAATAGTCATGCAAGTCCAGGAAGCACAGAGAGTCCCAAACAAGATGGATGCAAAGAGGCCAGCTCTAAGACACATCATAATTAAAATGTCAAAGGTTAAAGATAAAGAATCTTAAAAGTGGCAAGAGAAAAGAAGCGAATTACCTATAGGGGCATTCCCATAAGACTATTTATCTTTTAAAAGAAACTTTGTAGGCTAGATGGGATTGGCAAGAAATATTCAAAGTCATGAAAAGCAGGGAGCTACAGCCAAGATTGCTCTATCCAGCGAAGTTATCATTTAGAATTGAAGGGCAGATAAAGAGCTTCCCAGACAAGAAAATACTAAAGGAGTTCATTATCACCAAACCATTTTTATATGAAATGTTAAAGGAGCTTATTTAAGAAAAAGAAGGTGATCTAAACTGTGAACAATAAAATGACAATAAATACATATCTATCAACAATTGAATCTAATAAACAAACTAAGCAAACAAGGTGAATAGAGATAGAATCATTGATACGGAGAGTTTTTGATGGCTGCCAAATGGGAGGGGTGGTGTGGGGGAATGGGTGTAGAGGTGAGGGGATTAAGAAGTACAAATAGGTAGTTTAGCCATGGGGATGTAAAGTATAGTATAGGAAATGGAGCACCCAAAGAACTTATACCCAGGACCAATGGACATGAACAATGGTGTGGCGATGGCCTGAGAGAGTGGGGGTTGCTGGGTAGAGTGGGGCAAAGGGGGAAAAATTAGAACAACTGTAATAGCATAATCAATTAAATATGATTTAAAAATATAAAACATTTAGGAAAAAAGAATAATGTTCAGACTTAGTAGCAATCAAAGAAATGCAAATTAAAAAACAAATTATTTGCCCTGGCTGGTGTGGCTCAGTGGATTGAGCGCTGACCTGTGAACCAAAGGGTCGCTGGTTCCATTCCCAGTCAGGGCACATGCCTGGGTTGTGGGCCAGGTGTCCAGTAGGGGGCATGTGAGAGGCAACCACACATTGGTGTTTCTCTCCCTCTCTTTCTCTCTCCCTTCCCCTCTGCCTATGAATAAATAAATAAAATCTTTTTAAAAACTATTTTTTTCTTTCAAATTGACAATGGTTAAAAGAATACGATGGCCAGTGTTGAAGTCTGCTCATACATGAGCACTCTCATAGTTGGTAGCATCTATGTTTACAAAACTTTTCTGAGAGACAGTTGTCTCTATGAATCAACTACTTCAAAAATCTTCATACTGTTTGTCTTAGTAACCCTACCTATAATGAAACACTCAAAGATGTATGTATGTGAATATTCACACTGTAGTGCTATATACAATTTTTTAAAAATGACATAACTGGAGTACAGTTAAATGAACTATGATGTGTCCATTGAAAACCAATTGAAGTCTTTAGAAATAAACCTGCAGAGTTCTTGTGTTGGGCTGACGGAAAGGTGATAGTGCAGAAACATGAAAGAAAGGAGACAAGATGCGTGGAGGGACATCAAAGGAAGAGTGCCAAGCAACCGGGACACTTGCCGACTCCTCCGGCCCTGGGAGCCGCCTCGGCTTCCCGCAGGTCGTCAGGGTGAACATCCACATTAAATTCTAACAGGGCCATGCACTTAAAGGTGTAGGGCTCGCTACAGCTCTGTCTTTCTTAATAGATAAATCAAAGCCACAAATAACATTGTTACAGAAAATTTCTTCCATACCACTAGGGGCTTGTCTACTCCAGTTTGGTTTGTATCTAACTCCTCTGTTGCTTCAGTTCTATCTTCAAAATAAAATGAAAAGTTAAATAAAAGCAAGAGTTAGCATTATCTGTGTTTATTTATTTCTAAGGCACTATCATTACCTACAAAAAACGGCAGCTTAATAATTAAATTTTAGTGGTTGGTGTTTTCAATGCAAGTATTTAACGATGTATTTTTATACAGCAATTTCAGTTATAAAACATTTTAGTGGATGAATTACGACAGTCATAAAAAATGAGCTATTTTGACCCTTTAATTTTAATCCTTGCCATTTAATCTTGGAGAATTCGATCCAGGGGATATTTGGAATTGGTCATTGGCTCTTATTCTGCTAATGCTTTAAGCGGTTAGTAACTGTAGTCAGCATGATAAAAAATGTTTATAAAATCAGATATAAATATAACAGAACAATGTGGACAATAAAAGATTCCTGAAGTACCTGAGAACGTATCATAATATTCTCTTCATTTGCTAAATCAGAAGTAACACGTGGGTGTCCCGCAAGTAGATTTCAGACCCTCTGTGCGATACTGAGTCTCTATATCCTCAGAGCAGCCAGGCCGCGGCCTGGGACTTAGGGACCCGGGAATGGTCTCCTGACATCTACCATCTATCTGTACAACACCGAAGACACACAGCACCTGGGTCAGCCCATAACTGACGAAGTGGCCTATGGAGCTGCTAGGGAAGCTTGTCTCCTGGGTGCTCAAGAATAGGATAAGCGGTCTGAGCTCATACTGGGCAGTAGGAGATAGGGAGGGGAGAAGCAACCCGGCAAGAAATACTACCACAGAGAACACTCAAATCAGTAAGGTTTGATATAGACAAAAGAATTAGTAAATAAACCGAAGCATTGTTGTTTTTAGAAAAGACTAGATACAACAAAACTCATTTCAGTAAAAAAAAAAAAAAAAAAATTAAAATGGGAAATACAGGGAGGGGCAAAAGTAGGTTTCCAGTTGTGAGTACATGAAACACAATTTACTCTTGTGTTATTATTTATTAATTATTGTATTATTTAACAGGTGAACAACTGTAAGCCTACTTTTGCCCACCATGTATTGAAGTGGCTTAACTGACTTTTTAAGAAAATTGATCAAGGAATGAAATTGACTTAATGGTGTTATATAAATACCTTCTTGATCAATTTTATCTCCACCAGTAAAATCATGATTGGAATGCTTGTATTCATAAATAAGAGAATGTTTGAGGGAATCAAAACAGGGTCAAAATGGGGAGTAGAAGGTCCACTGACTGATTAGTGGTACCTGTAAGATGGGGAAGAATTAAGGGACAGGACCTTCCACCCCCCACCCCACCAGCATCTCTACTGAAGATGCCGCTAGACCTCTACTCCAACACGTCTCAGTCTTGTAAACTGTGTGTGCGATGACTCTCATAAGTTCTTTTCTTCCTTTGAATAATTCTTGATGTTGTCCATAAAATAAGTCTAATGTCTGAAGCCCTACTCCCATCTGACTATTCTTAAGTTAAAGTCCTAAGGTCTCTTAACCCTTGATTTCTGTCTGTCTATCAAATTCCTGCCCCTAATCAGAAGAAAAGACAGTCCTTTCATACTCATAATATATTTACAGCATGACCTTTGTTCCCTGCCTCCTACTCCCCACTCACCATTGTCCATAAAGCCCAAGGTTGGGCGGATAAAAACAAGAAATAGGGTAAATGGAAGTGGATGGGCGAAGGGGGTACAAGAGAGAATGAACCAGAACAATGGAATAAAAACATTTGTTTGCACATATTCTTTATTCAGTATGAATTTTTGGGCCCTTCATATATTCTAAACAAAGTACTTTATTTCACTGGGATTACTATAATGAAAGATTTTTTTTTGAAATGGGAACTGAAAAGGCAGATTCTGTAACAATAAACACTATTTACAGGCATAATGATATTGAGTTCCATTCTACTGCTTTTATAGTGTAGTAAAGTAGAACTAAAATTTTGCATGTGTCTTTAGTTTATCCTTACCTTTTTTACTGCTTACTGTCCTCTAGACATACTGTTTACTGAACACCAGAATCCAACACAGTGCCTGCCTTGCACTTAAAAGAGGTCGATAATCATTTAATGAGTAGATGAATGAATGATGTCTATATAAGCAGGACAGGACTGACATTCATTCTTTTATTTCTGCTAAGTATATTGTGGGTTTATATTTACTCACACAGATCACTAAATGAGGAAGTAGCTTCAAATTTAGGTGAGTACAAGGCCCCTTTCCTTCTTGAGATTATTTCTTTATTTTTATCTTGTTTGGAAGATAGTTTGAAAGGGCTTATTTAAAAGTAGTTTTCTTAATGTCAGGTGATTCAAAATGAAGAAGTCTCAGTTCAAGGCCTCTTTTTTTTTTTAAGTCTTACCCGAAAGGAAGTGTGAGGTAAATTGCATAAACTTAAACTACCACAGAGATGAAACTTAAAGCCGGAAGAGTCTTGCCATCACTGTACTAGATGGGAACACATGTGTCATGTGAATAGACATGACAAAAACAGCCCTCCTTAAATTACTTTTAGCAATAGTGATCACATTTATTTTAATTTTGCCAGAATATTTCAAGACACCAGAAGGCGGTGAGTATATAATTATAATTTATCTTTTCTTTTTCTAAATTTGAAAATTATGACAGCTAATGGTTACAGGAAATGTCTTCATTTTGCATACGTGGTGCATGGGCTGAAGCTCTATGAGTGGAAACCTAATAAAATAAGACTGCAGTTCCAGTTGACTGCGACATAGCATAGTTCCCTTGGTCATAGTACTTAGTTATTATGGCGTACAGTAATGACATGAAAAAAGATAATTTAGAATTTGTGGTCCAGAGTTCAAACATTGAGTTTATAATAATATAATCATGTGATTTTGCTTTTTGAAACTTTTTTTTCAAAAACAGTTTTAAGTATGCTTTTACATTCTGAAATTATTTTTTAAAGAAAATAACATTTATTATGTTAAAAATGCTTGAATTCCCTCCAACACAACTATTTCGCACAATAACTTACTCTTGTTTTTTGAAAAACAAAAGTATTTAGATATTTTCCATATATAATTAGAGTAAAATGGGTGCAAATTTAAGCAGGTGTATGTGTGTGAATATTTTAATGAGAGAAAAATGAACTCTGCTAACATTTCAGAGAATTGTGATGATCGCTGAAACCTAGGGTAGAAAAAATAAATAGATGTAAGTTTAAAGTATTCTTATAGGTCAGTGAAAGATTTGAAAATATATTAATGTGACTGGATGATCACTGTGCTCCCTAGCATTAAAAAAAATAAAAATAAAAAGAGAATTATATATTGTATCATTAAAAGTTTTATAAATATGATTAAAATCAAGAAAAATCTTATATTTGATGAGTTGCTACAATAATTATTGTTGCATATACATAATGCTAAGTAGACAGATAAAAATATTTTTGGTAAATAAACACCATAATTGTATAGTTTTGTGAACAATTGAATTTTTCAAATTTCTCTTGATTTTCTGGCATTATATTGCTTAGATTAAGCAACATAGCATGTATATATTCCATTTAAAAATTAATTTTATATTGAATATAAAGTTTATATTCAATATAATTTTGTGTTAGTTTCAGATGTACAACAGTACAATGCTTAGACAATCATGTATTTTACAAAGTGTTGTCCTGATATTTCCAATACCTACCTGGTACCATACATAGTTATTACATGACATATATTTTTAATTCTTGATTTCACTGAGTGAAAATATAAAAAGAATAGTTAGAATTGGACTAGAAATAATTTATTTCAATTTTTAAGCTATTTCAGACTGAGAGTAAGTTCATTTAACAGTTATCTAAGGTAGGTCATATAGCTATATCTAGTATCTCCAAAAAAGGTTGGATCTAATGAAAACCAGGTAATCAGTCCAAAAAAAGATTTAATAAACTATTTGCTGACTATTGGTTAGTGTTTATGCGAGCTGGTGACTGCCAACATCAATAATAATTATTGTTCTCCTAGTTTTCTAACCAATTATATCTGATCCCATTACTACATTTACTGCCCCTACAAACTTAAAATAGCCATTTCTCTTTTCTGGCTGCAAGAACAGAACAGATATTCCCTCAGACTCTTTGGGGTAACAAACTTATTTTGGAATTTTGTTTCAAAGATAGCCCTCACTGAGCCAACAAATGAAATGTTTGAAAACTACCATCTTATCCTGATATTTTGTGGTAGAAGGAATTTTTCCCAGAACCACCAAAAACAAAAAAGTTGATTATTAGGCAAAACATTTTATACATACAGTAGTATAATAATAATCTGTTATAAGTGCTATAGTGTAATAATAATGCTTTATATCTTATAATGGTTTATGGATCACCAGGAATAGTTCATATTGGCTCATTTTATACATAAGGGCACATATAAGGGGGAACGCTCAAAAAACTGGAATTATCTTCTAGAAGTCAGGTCCCTGGTAGTACAGGCTTCCCCTGCTAGGTGAATGTTCTAGAAACCCATCTGTATCAGTGCACTAGCTGGTGTTGTTGTGAGAGGCTGCATTTGGCTTCAGTGAATTTTTTTTGAAGACTTTCAATACATTTGTTCATTTCATGATGGGTGATTTACAAGAGCACCTGCCCATGCCACATTGACTGTTCAGCAGTTTTTGACCCAAAATGGCATGACTCCTATGCCCCACCCTTCCTATTCATCTGATCTTGCCCAAGTGACATTTTTTGTTTCCCTGGATAAAAAAGTCCTCAACGTGAAATATTTTGCCAGTGTGGAAGGGGTGAAATGAAAAATGGCAGAAGCACTAAAAGGCATCAAAATCAACAGGTTCAAAAACTGTTTAGAGCAGTGGAAAAAAAGTTCTCAATAGGTATATTGCATCAAATAGAGAGTATTTTGAAGGTGACTTAAGTTTAAACATGTAAGAATAAGTACATAATTTTTTATAAATAAATTCTATTTTTTTACCCCCCCATAACTGCTTTTCTTTTTCTTTTTCTTTTTTGGTAACTTTTAAATCACAGTAATACCTAATGCCTTATAAAATGAGTTGACTTAGCTGATATAGTTCATAAATAAAATAGCTGGTAAAATTATTTAGATAATAAGCTAAGAGTGTCCTGTTAATGTTAAAATTAACCTTGAGATTTTCCTGTATAGCTTCACTCTCCTTATCAGTTATTTGTGACTTTTTTCATTTTTTCTTATATTCTATTCACTTTAATTTCTAAGATAAGTATTATAAATGATTCTTACTTATAAATTATTCACTGATACCCTGTCTTCAACAAGTCAGATCAATTAAAAAGGAATCTTAATAAGGAATAATGTATTTGCAGGTTTAATAGATTTGGTTTCAAAATAACAAACCTTCTGAAGGCCTATGTTAAAAATAGAGAACTGTGTTTGATCATTTTTCATCAAGAATGTATCTGAGTCTCTGAATAATCATCACTCGGAACATTCAATTATCATAATTATGCAATATAAGCTATTTATTCTAACTTTACTGAAGAAGGAGAACTTCTTTAACAGTGCCTGGGAGTTTTAATAAGTTTGCATTGGGTATGCACTGGCAAGAGAGCTTATTCTAAAACTTGCAGTTTATTTGAAAGGTAGCTTATACTAAAATTCAGTAATGGAGATACAAAAAGTATGGATATATTTTAATTCAGAGCTACTTGCAATTAAAGGAGCTGGGTTTCCCCAACCTACTTTTGTCAAAATTGTTTGAGAGAGAGACCTGGTCAACTCAGATAAATCTCAGTGCTCTTTTATTGTTTTACTCTTTCACTTATGAATACAGTCTAACTGTACTAGAAATCCAGGGCTATAAAAATGAAAGTTGGGTCTTCCTTCAAGGAGTTTTCAGTTGGGGAGGACTGACTGGTAACTAATTAAACACGATACTGTAACTACAAACTAGCAACGTAAAAAGGTGCAATGGGGACACCGTAAAAGGCGCCTCCCAGCTCGTCTGGGGGAAGATGTTCCTTCCATTTTCGTTGCAATGGGAAATAACTCCCAGAGTTCCAATGATTACCCTACATTTCTCCTTATCGGCTGGCAGAAGCACTTTCTAAGAAAAGCAATTATTATTGATTTTCAAATAAAATGTACTCATATAGGTATCTCAGAAATTCTTGAAACCAGAGATTGTAATGAGTTACGCAAGTGTTTTCGGGGTGGTTTGTGGTGACGTGGGACAGGAATAGCACAGAGGAAAACGCCCCACACCTATTTTTGTCTATCTGTTTTGACTTCCTCACTTCCTTTTAAAAGCCAAACAGACATAAACTATGTTTACTAGTGTTCATCTCCCCTTCCATTTCACACTTTCTGATGGAAATGGTAGTATAAAGAGTAGTGAAAATGAAGAGAATGAAGGATAAAGGAACTTTAAATACTCATGAACTATAGGCTAAACCCTGAAGTATATGAGCATATGTACTTATTGTCTGTAGTATAAAAAGTGTTAAGTAAGCGTAACCACAATGAATTTGCCTGGAAATGCTGCCCTATTTTTCAAAAATGGGCACTTCATTTTCTTCTTATTAATTAAATAAGAATTAAAAATTTAATCAGTAGTCCCTAATAAGGTTTGAGATATAGTTTTATGATTATTTAAATTTTTTAAAAATTTAACAAATACTTATACATGTACCAGGTGGTATACCAAGTACTTTTACATAGACTATCTCATTTCAACTCATTAAATATTTAAGCTAACTCACAATGAAGCATCTTTCTCAAGAGGCTGCTCTGAAAATCTTCAGAAAGGCCTATAACTAGATGTGTAATTTTACTTTGTTATGAGATTTTACTTCTTCCTAAATTTTATGAATTTTTATAGCTTTCAAATGGTTGCTAACAGAAACACTTGTTTACCTCTATATTTAAGACAATATGAGCTGGCAAAAAATACTGCTGAATTCCATGCTTTTCACTGCTTTGGCAGAACTGGTGTATTGTCTCATCATTAGGTTACAATACCAACAACCCTTGCGTAGGATTATTTCTAATTGCTTGTCTCATTGCATTGGTGGATAAATGCTCTCTCTGAGTACCTTTATTTTTAGACAGAAAAATATGACTTCCTCTAAAACATTAATATGGTAATATATCTTCTCCCTGCACTGCTCTGTTTCTTTTCTCTATAGACTTATCACCTATATAATTTACTTATTTATTGTATATATATTTTTTGTTGTCTGATTTCTCTAAATAGAATGTAAGCTCCATGAAAATGAGGCTTATGTCTGTTTTGTTCATATTTCAAGCACTTAGGACAGTATTTGTTGATTGAGTGCATTTTCTGAGTCATATTGTAAAGCAAATAAAAAGGAAATATTCTTGAAGGAAGCGTTTCTCATCTGATCTTCACAACCATGTTTTGATTTAAACAAGCCAGGGATTACTGTCCCCCTCTTACCTTTTAAAAACATAAAATGTCATCACAAATCTAGAACTTTTAGATTGTGCAGGTTTTGAAATTTATTTCACAGATTTTTTTTTTTTACTTAAAATATATATGTTAAAGCAACAAATGAACAAACACGACAAACAAAAACTGACAGACCCCCAACAATATGGTAGTTATTAGAGAGAAATAGGGGTGGGGGTAGTAAAGGATATAAGGGGTCAAATATATGGTGATGGAAGGAGATTTGACTTGGGTGATGAACATACAATGCAATATACAGATGATGTATCCTAGAATTTTACACTTGAACCTATATAATTTTATTAACCAATCTCGCACCAATAAATTTAATAAAAAAAGATATGTGTCTCTTTACTCTGAATCATTTTTCTGCCATTTTTTTCCCATGGGGAATTTCACAATGTGTTTATATCCCTTGCTTTGACAAATAAAACCTTTAGTCTCTTTTTTTTTTGTCCTAAATCTGCCTTTCACATACTGCTACCACAAGTTGAAAGTAACCCAAAACTTTGCGCCTTGCCCCCAGGACACATTTCAAATTGTCTTCCTTCAGTGTTTCCATGAATAAATCCATATCCTATCTAGACTGCCCTGTCCCTGGTCTGGTACAGATGTTCTTGTATGGATGTATCATGCGTACACAACATGATCTTTTTAACTCTTTCCCACTCAGTATTACTAAGGAAGCATCAGCATGAAATCCAAAAGGGAAATATGACTGACTTTTTGCTACTGAAATGGATACTCTTTTGAATCTGTGTCAGTTGTTACAGAGGCAGATCTGTGACCAAAGGAAACAACGGGTTCACTGATGTCTCTCAAAATTAGGCGGCAAAACCATACACTCTCTCCTGTCCTGGCAGCTAATGTTTTTAAACTGCTGAATTATACTATAGAATGTCCAATAAGGATGCAAGGTCTTTAGAAACAATTGGCTATGCTTTGTTTTGCTCTGTTTTTAAAGGGCATAACTTACATACAATAAAATGGAAAAGATCTTAAGTGTTCAGTTTTGTGAATTTTGACAATGGTATGCACCTCTGTACCTTCTACCCCATATAAGATACTATTTACCACTCCCAGAAAGATTCCTTTTTCCATTTCCTGTCAAATCTCCTCCTACCACCAAGGCAACATTCTGACTTGCGTCATCATCAGGTAGTTTTGTTGTATAGTTTCGTGCCTTCTTATGCTTCATACAAATAGAACCATTACACAGTATCTATTTTTGGTCTGGCTTCTTTAGCTTAGTATAATATTTTGAGATTCATCCATGTTATTGAGTGTATCCATAGCTCCTTTCTTTTTATTGCTAAAAAGTCCCTTGTATAAATACACTAAATTTGTTCATTCATCCATTGGGTTGTTCCCAGTTTTTTTTTTCTGTTATAAATATGCTGCAATGAACATTTTTGCACAAGTCTTTATATGAACATATGTTTTCCTTTCTATTGGGAAACTAGTAGTAGAATAACTGAATATATTTAATTTTATAAGGAACTGCCAAATGCTTCTCCAAAATGGTTGCACTAGCTATGTTTCTAATGGAAAAATTTTTTTATTTTCCCTAGTTTACATTTAATATTCTAAAGCAATAACTCAGAATATGTGTTGTTTGAAATAACCCATGTTTCTTCCAAACAACTAGTTTGTTTGCAAACTAGTAAACAGATAGCAACTAGTTAACTCTGGCAACTAGTTAACAGATAACCTACGTACTGGGGAAAATATGACTTGACGTAGAGTAGTTTCTGAAGCTCTTATTGTCTGCCAAATGGTGAAGGTTTTATCATAAATTCTCACTTGTTTTTGAAGGTCAACAGAGAGTCGAGAGTTCTGTTCACATAGTCATACCTTGAAAAACATTCCTAGCACAAATATCTAAAATGTGAGATAAGATATATTTAAAAATTTAAAAATATATAGTTGAACTAATGAGAAAACTTCTCAAAGAGGGAAAATGACTAGAAATTACAAATCCAGATGGGTAAGCAGCAGTGAACAAATTGGTCACTTCAGGAGCATCTACCAAATCCTGGTGCCTTAGAGTCTCAGTTTCACTGCGTCATAGTGGGGGACAGCTAAGTGTAAGAGAGGGACATTGAATGGTAACTAACTACAAGTGTTGTTCCCAGTTCTTGGTTCTTAGAAATAAAAAAGCTGCCATGAAAATTCATTTACAGGTATTTGTGTGAACGTATGTTTTTATTTCTCTTGTGTAAATTCCTAGGAGTAGAATTGTTGGGTGACATGGTTAAGTATATGAGGTCTGTCTGGAAAAACTCCAGCAATTGTTGATATAACATTTGCATGACATTGATGTAACCTGAATGGTTTGCATGACATTGAATGGTTTGCATGACATTGATAACAAGAATGGTTTGCATGACATTGATGTAACCTGACAGCCGGGCAGAGTGGACTGGAATGCACATGTGTGAACAATGATGACTTCACTGTACTAGTCAGTGGGGGCAGTAGACGCCATTGAGTGAGATGTATACTGTGTGGCCATCGCATTCAAAATGACTGAGCAAGTAGAGTAACAAATTGGCATCAAATTTTGCGTTAAGCTTAAACATTTCTCCATGGAAACTATTTGGATGATTCAGAAGTCTGTAGCTATGGGCAACTGGTGATTAGCAGCTTCATTGCAATAACACGTCTGCTCATGCATTACATCTCACACAGAGTTTTTTGGCAAAATATCAAATCACCCAGGTGACTTAGCCCCCCTGCAGCCCAGATTTGGCACCCTGTGACTTCTGTCTTTTTCCAAAACTAAAATCACCTTTGAAAGGGAAGAGATTTCAGACCATCGATGAGATTCAGGAAAATACCATGGGGCAACTGATGGCAATTGGGAGAACTGTATGAGATCCCAAGGTGCCTACTTTGAAGGGGACTGAGGTGTCATTGTCATACATACAAAGTTTCTTATATGTTGTATCTTCTTCAAAAATGTCTCTATTTTTCAAATTATATGGCTGGATACCTTCTGGACAGACTTCATATGTTTAACTTAAAGAAAATGAAAACCTGTTTTCCAAACTGGTTGACTATTACATTCCCACCATGTATGAGAGAGTTCACAGCAGTGTATTCAAAACAGCAAAAAGTAGAAATAATCGAAATGTTCACTGTAAAAGAATGAATAAATTGTGGTATATTCATTCACATGAATACCACAAATAATTACAGCAAGAGGTAACAATGTGACTAAAACATATTAAGCTAAAAAGTAAGTCATAAATGAACATACACAGTATATTCCAGATATATGTATACATTTCTAAAATATGTTAAATGATATTATTTAGGAATATATACACTTTGGAAAGGCTCTCCAGGAAAGCGAAGGGGTGATAAGCACAAACTTCATGTTAGTGGTTAACCTCTGGGGAAGAAGGGGTGTGTAGGGATGGGAAGGGTAGGGCAGCACTTCAAAGGCGTTGGTAATGTCCTGTTTCTTAATCTGTGATAGATACATGGTGTTTATTTTTATTATCCTTTAACTGGCACAATACATTTTATATATGCTTACACATGATTTGTTGATAATAAAAGTTAAAGAATATAAAGATAGTTCATAGTTCTTTGTTTTTCTTTAAAAAGAAAAAACAACTGCCTTGGGCATTGGTCTTGTACTGTAATGTATTTTCCTAATTCTATTTAGATTCTATATACTTACTCTGAGTGATTGCAATCTTAGTAGTGGAGTAATTCTGGAATGCATTTCTATCTCTGGGAATGAGAATTTAGATGTCTGATTCCCAGCAATATTAATGGCAGTAGCTAAATTCATAAATCCTTCTTTGTGGAGATGAGAATATAGCCCATCTGATAACAAAAATGATTGAGTAGAATTCATTTATTTCTTAAAATTATATCAGGGAAGGAGGTGTCCTCTATTTATTTTCCAATTAAATTATTTAAAAATAAGTTTAAAAAAACATAAAATGACCTCATTAGCCAAATGTAAAGGACTTATCATCAGCTGTGGAAAGCCCAGTTGGTCGCTTATTGGATAACATTGCAGCATTGGTAGGAAAAATTTCTTCATCTCCCTTCTAGGTTATAGTATAAGAATACAAATTCAAAAAGTTGATTTCACAGGATAAAAATTCTAGTGATGAAAATAGAAACATGGCAAGAAATGTTTTTCATGTATTTTAGTAGTATAAGAAAAGCTATAGAGTTCCATCAGATTGTACATTTCTATCTCTGGTTTGGGACAATATTTTAAAAAATTAGTTGCTATTTGATTATAACTTTGCTTATAGATAAATTATAAAATTGTGTATTTGGGTAAATTACCCCCCCCAAAAAAAAATTTATAGCAACTCAAGTATGAAATGTCTATGTAACTGGCAATCACATGTGAATTATTTCAGAAGCAATTACCAATGTATAGGGTAATGAGTCTCTAATTTATTAAATAATAAAAATATAATCAGTAATGAAATACTTAATGGGCTAGTAATAAAGTATAAATTCCACATGCAAAAAAATTTTAATGTCAATCGATAGCTTGCTTTTAAGTTTGAATCAAGATGTATGACTAGAAGAGCTTATTCTAAAAAATGGAGTAATTCTTATACTGTGCTCCACATTATTTAGAAGATTTTAAAAATATATTTTGCCCCATATGATTATATGAGAAATGGTAAAGAAAAACGTGTAAAGGTGGGATCAAGCATGTTATTTATTTTCTTATGCTAGCAAATGAGTGACAGACTGGGAATATCTGAAACAGAGGGTACTTATTCCTTAGGTGATCACTACATCTAAATAGGGATTCCCTATTTTTATATAGTGAGCTTTAATTACTTGTAGAATATGGGTTTTCATTTTAAATAATATACATTTGTATAAATTTCAAAAGCATTTTCATGCTACTATAACCCCATGAGGTTAGCAGGATCTAGAGTTATTATCTTTATTTTGCTGATGAGAAAATGAGACTGATGGAGATTAAATTGTTCAAGTACCTTGGCTCTAGAGTCTTTGTCTTTTGTTTTGAACTTGGTGTTTTTTTTATTTAAACTATCATTTCCATATCTGATGTTTGTCCTCAGACAAAAATACAAATTATGTCACCCTGTTAAGTTCACCTTTAGAGGTTCAGGTAGGTTGAATCATGGACACCCAACATATTAGTTGCTAATAAACATATTAGGTGTTAATCCCTAGAACCTGGACATGCTACCTTATAAGGAAAAAAAGGTCTCTACAGATGTGATTAAGTTAAGGCTCTTGAGATGGGGAGATTATCCTGTATCAGCTGCGTGGACCCTAAATCCAACCACAAATGTCCTTAGAGAGGCACAGGGAGATTTGACACAGACACAGAGGAGAAGGCAACGTGACCACACAGGCTGTTTGGAGTGATGTTGCCATGAGCCAAGGAATGCCAGCAGCCACTAAAAGCTGGAAGAGGGGTAAGGAACACATTCTTCTCTAGGACCTTCAGAGGGAGTACAGTCTTTCAGACACCTAGATTTCAGACCGATAAAACTGGTGTTAAATTTCTGGCTTCAGAACAGTAAGAGAGTGAAATTCTTGTTTTAAGCCACCAAGGTTATAGTAACTTGTTGCACAACTCTCCAAAACTAATAGAGATACTGTTCGTATTTTTCATTCACTGTTCAAATCCATGCAATTGACTTGAACCTCTAGTGCAGCACAAATGAATTCAGAGGAACCTAAGGTTTGTCCATTAAAACTTTCTCAGAACAGAGAGTGATTAAAATGCTAGGGTTTCCAAGCACTTTTTTACAAGGACTGTTGGCTGAAAATTAATAGGGCATGTTGATAAATTTTAAAAAGGAATATTTAAATGAGGTAGCTATCATTAATTCATGTAAAAACAAAGTCTTGTCATTGATAAGGTAAAATGTACTGAATCCACCTAAGAAAAACTGGGAACTTTTATTGTGTACTTACGTGAATGCCCAAAATTCAAAATTTCATAGTAAAGGATTTTTTTTTCTTTTATAGGAAACACGTTGGAGGTATCATGTCTGGAATTATGTTTACAACCTAATCTCACCTATTCACTCTCCTCCTTAAATTCTTCTTTTGTGACTTTTCTGGAGCCAGTAAGTGACACTGAGACTATAACAGGAATCTTCCTAAATCACCCTAACTTTCAAAACCTCACCAGAATGTGCCAGGACATCACCAGTGATTTTACAACGTGCTCCTTGTGTTTGATTTGTGAGTCTGAAGGAAACATGGATTTTATTTCTCAGGGACAAACATCCAGAGGTAAATGCAAAGGGAAAGTGAGAATAAAATTTATCAAGGATAAATGACCTTATTCTGTCATAAGAGATATTAATAATATATTCCAGTTTTAAGTCCATTGGCATCAGAACACTCCGTGGGGTGGCGCTTGATGAGCAACTTGCAGGGTTTTGGGATATGACTCGTTGTGCTTTGATTTATCAAAAGTAAAATATCTGTTCTTAAATATATCAAAATGCCACTATAATTCACATTCATTTGATGGTTAAAAAGTTATTTAACATGATTTTTTCAAAGGTATTGAATTTAAAGAAATGAATTAAAAATATGAATTTAAAAAATTCTAAATAAACTTGTAGGTTCTCATAGTAAAAAAAAAATCACACTTTGATTCTTTAAAGAGTCATTGAGTTCTTGATACATTTGTAACTACCATTATTTTGCCATGTATAATACACACTTTTTTGCCTAAACTTTTGAGAGAAAAATAAGGATGCACCTTATACATGGATAGCACTAATTTGTTACTGGTAGATAAAATTTCTTGTTCCTTGTGTCTGTTCTTGTGTTTTATAATTACTTGTTACATAAAACTTCTTGTGCCATCATATGTTGAAAAATAAATGCTAAAATTCCTTTATAATACAAAAAAAACAGTATCTAAATATAAACAAATAAAAAATTGAATTAAAAAATTAAAACAAAAGATTTTTTTTCCTTGAAAGTTTGGGCCAAAACATGGATGTGCCTTATATAGGGCAAAATATGGTGCTTTTGCTTAACATTTATCTGCTGTATATGACTTGTCATTTTACTTGTCTAACTATCCAGTGAACCTCTTGACGGTGAGGACGCTGTCTTTGTTCACTAGTATATTTCTGTATCTCAGAATGTGATATTATTTGAAAACAGGGTTGTTGCCATTGTAATTGGTTAAGATGAGGTCAAGAAGGCGGCCCCTAATCCAGTATGACTGGTGTCCTTATAGAAAGGAGAAATGTGGACCCAGACAAGCACAGAGGGAGAGCGTCAGGTGAAATTAAAGGCAGAGATCAGGGTGATGCTCCTACAAGCCAAGGGGCGTCAAAATTGCCAGCAGGGAGGCAGGGAACACATCCTACCATTATAGCCCTCAGAAAGAAGCAACTTGGTCAACACCTTAAACTTGAATGCCTAGCTTCTAAAGCTCTGAGAGAATAAATTTTTGTTGCTTAAACCACCCAGTTTATAGTACTTCATGATAGCAGCCCTAGCAAACCAGTATAGTGTGGGATGAGAAATACTGTTGTGACGATTTTGAAAAACACAATCTGTTCCACAAGTTGTCATAGAAATATCTGTGCTTTCTTGGAAATGCTCTGATCTATTTCAACCTCACTGTCATCTGGTTTTCGCAATCTTACAAAATGTAAATCATTACTTTTAATGCACATAACTTCCTATTTCTTCTTTTTTTATGTAGAAAGGAAGAGATTTGGTTTTGAGTTGTATTGTTTTTGTACTACATATTACCATTTTACGAATAACATTTTCTTAATCTCTCTCTAGTTCTTACCATGAGAGGATCCATGGAAGTGGAGGCAAATGATTTTCATTCACCTTGTCAACACTTTAACTTCACTGCAACTCCTACATTAGACCCCTTGGAGGAATATAACATTACCTGTAATCTAAAAGCAAACACTAGAAGTTCAGCAATCATGGAGGAAGATCCAACCAAGGAAAAGTCTATGAACCATACTTGCAGAATCATGAATTACCGGAATAATTGTGTACACATTTCCTTGCACCTAGAAATGGGTGTAAAAAGTAAGTTTTTAAAGGAAATCATATAACGGCTATCACCTTAACTTCACTGAAAGTCAAATAGTTGAAGAGTTTTGTAGATGAAATAATAGGGTTGGAAAAATGTTAGCCCTTTTCTCTGTCTTTCTTTTCAATTCCAATTTTTTCAATTTTTCAATTTGTGCTTTCATGGGGCCCAAGTATACATGGAGGCAGAAAAGGCATCTATGGATTGTGATTTCAGGGTCACTAGAATGACCTTCTGCCCTAGCATAAATTTTGGACATGCCTTTAGCTGTGCTTAAAGTCATACTACCACATTTGAGTATGAAAGGGTGAGATTTATTTTTAAATGTAAATATCCATGTGCACTGAGGGATGCTATTAAAATCTTATTTTGAAATGATTTAGCATGTCCTCTCTTTGAGCTGAGAACCAGACCTGATTAAATGAGGTTTTTGATGTAAAGCTGAGAATAGGCAGGGTCCAGATTAGGCACTTTGAGTCACTGGATGACTTGCGGGGAATGTAGGAGCCCCCAAAACAAAGCTTACATATATCTTAGCTCTGTTTAAGGCCAATTAATTTCCTAGTCACCCTCTTCTGAATTTCCACATTGATCCTTTTTTACTGAGTATACCTCCCATGTCCCCCACAAAACCTACTCTTGAAGAGCATTTTATAATGTAACTATTGAATGAGTGTTTGCCATATGCCAAGCAGTGTGCCAGGCATTGGAGACACAAAGATAGACGAATGTAACACAATCGAGCAAGTGCATTCAGTGCGACAGGTGCTATGGTAGAGTAATTTGCTGTACGTCTGGATATTCTAGGCATGTGAGAGCCTTTCAGATGACTTTAGAGTGGTTTTCTGAAGCTTTATTTTTGAAGCAACTATTTAAAAAATATTTATATTTATTTTAAAGCAAACAGAAATATGTAATATGTGTGCATTTTAAAAGTTAAATGCATTACTTCAGAGAAATTTCTCCTGTGAGTCAGTTTGCCCAGAACCCTATAGCCTCTGTACTTAGGAGGTATTTCAAGGTGTGTGTATGTGTGTATGTGTGTATGTGTGTGGGGCATGAGAGAGGATGTGAGAAAGTCAATTCCCTCTGGTTCAGGAGCGAGGTTGGAAGGTAGGTTTTGGAAAGGTTGCCTAGGGAAGGTGGCTATGATAAAATCTGAATGATAAAGAGGTTTGGATTACAGATACTTAGACATTTATTTTAAAGTACATTTACATATACATTTAGTGATATTTTATATTTTCTAAAACATAAAGGAAAAATATGTATTTCTATTATTATGATTTTAAGAGGATTTATTTTGTTAATGGAAATATCCATAAATTCTAGTCAGAATGAAACAATAGTTAATTTTTGGGGTCCATAATTCAGAAAGAAAACAGGGGTGCACAAATAGGTAGTTTTGTATTCTGGAAAAACTATATCCCTTTTGCCATATGTAGAAGATTAAAGAATTATTCACATTTTCCTCTGCTGTGCAAATACTAATGTGATCTTTAAAAGCCCTACCCACCAGGGGATGAAACTAAATTTAGTCCAATCTGGTAAATTTACTTTGAAACAGTACTTTAAACCATCTCTTTAGATGTTTTTTCAAATGCTTGTCTGTTTCCCATTGGTTCTTTCCAAGATGGCCTCAGGGATATGTGGGGAGACACCTGGACTGGCTTGGCCCCAATTGTGCATATTCTGTCCTTGCAACATCAAGTTGGTGCATGCACTTTTTTTTTCATAGCTGGATCAGTGCCCAGTGACACCTTGGTCATGGGACCCACCTTGGCGCTTGCTGGTACTACAAATCTTTTATTCCAATTAACTGCCTGCTTTCATTTTGCTGAGTGAGAAATGCAAGTTGGGCAGCTGGCTACCATGGAATGACATTGAGGAGGCTGAGTGCTGCCATCCCAGGCCATTTCACCTTTTCTCCATTCAGCCTCTTCTCTAAATAAATGTTGACTGCTTATGTGATGAACATCTGCCCATGGAGAGGGGTCCTGTGAAAGGAGCACCAAAGGGCAGTCATGCAAGGATACAAAAAGTTCTATATCTTGCTCAGTTGAATAAATACTGGCTGTGTACAAGGAAGAGGGTACAGAGGATGGCTTAGAAAGTCAATAGATAGATGTGTCTTGAACATGGTGAGGTTGTCTTTGTGGGACTAAAGGAGACCGTGCTAAGCTATTGCTGGATGGTGACCATTTTGCCCATGTTGCCACAGTCATTGGAATGAATGAGTTTTTACCTGTGTATTCATTAAATAGAGGCTGGGATAACTGCATGTTTAGTTAACACATGCACTTGCTCTGATCATCACTGTGAGAGCCCCTGAGCAAAGGGGTTCTGGCCATTCACCTGCCCTGGCCTCTTTCACCTCCTCTGGCCCTTTCACTTCGTCTGCCTTTCCCGGTCTTTCCCATCCTCCTCATACTCAATGCATCTTTGTTGATTTGAGGATATAATTTTTGGCTGCTTGGCTATGTTGTGGTTTTAACCTGGCGATAGAAATGACCCATCTCTTATGACCCATGCTGGGTCATAAGCGATAGTTATGACCCAGCATAACCCATAAGTGAAATTAAACCTGGAATTTTAGACCTAAGTTGATTTCTGGAAGCCACCTAATCAAGTTCCCTCATTTAATACATCAGGGAAGAATTCAGGAATTTAGGGTAATTATAGCAAATTACCCTATAAAGTGATGTTACATACTATTTAGTTTTTTGGTTAAGGGCAGAGTATGTAGTAGAACCAGGCTATACCACCACATAGCCTCTTATCTGTTGCATCATTTTATTGTATTTTTATAGTATTTTTTTCTTTGCAGATTTCTATTGTTCCATGAAGATCACTTGGTATATTTTAGTAATGTTTGTTTTTGTATTTTTGCTCATCTTCACTGTCCACAAAATACTTGACGTCCATAGGCAAATGCAGAAGTGGCAGAGTAAGTATTGAGAAATAAATCCATCCTTTGGGATATTCCATTTAATTTCAAGGAACTCCTAATCTTATGGATAGATTCAATTTCTCTTTTAAACTCAAGTTACCATTTACTGAGTATGTACTGTGTATAAGTAGTGAGTGTAAGTATAAATAAGACAAACGCCAACATTCAAGAAGAATCACGTGTCTTCCTCCTACCCAGACAAGGGAATAGGAGAAGGAAGACTAGGTGGATCAAAAGGAGCTGATGGACTGAAGGCTGAGCCAGAGCTGAGCGGATGTGAGTGGAGAAGAGAGGCAGAGGGATAGAGAGTGGTGATACAGAATTTTAGAGTTGGAGATCTTGAGCAGAGTAGCTCCGGGTGACGTACGTGAGCAGGAGCCAATCTTTAATAAGTGTGAGTGTGTCAGCAGATTTGCGGCCGGGCTGAGTTAAAATATGGAACTGGAAATCAGGATAATAGGAATAATATTAAAAATATTTAATGATTAATGTGATGCTCACCTGGCAGGATGGACACTGACTGTTAACTGTTGCTGTGGCCCTAGTGGTGTGTACCCCTGCATATATCTGCCCTGCTGGCATGTACCCATTCTTCTAGTGGGTACCCATGCATATACTGGCTCAATATCATGCCTGATTGAAAGTAATTGGTCTCGTAAAGAAAAGAGAAAAATGTATCACGATGAAATTAGGCTTTGGAGACAGGTGGATATGTTAGAATTCCAGTACTACAACTTACTAGTTACATGACTTTGAACCAGTTGCTGATTGTATCTGAGTGTCCCTTTTCTCCTCTATAAAATAAGGCTAATCACCTTTACCACCCAGAGCTGAAGTAAGGATTGAACTAAAGAGATTACATAAGAAATTTAAACACAGTGTCTGGTACATGGTGATTCTCAGCAAAGGAGAGTGGTATTGTGATACTTGCATTATTGGTCAGGGCTCTTCTGTTCTTTACCTGGCAAGGCTGTTCGTCATTTCAACAGACCAAACTAATGGTTACCTCTAGGTCTGAATGAAAGTGCCATTCATTCTTTCAACTAAGCATTTGTTGCAGATCTTTCTGAGGGCAGTTTCATATCAACTGTTGTCACTGATGCCTTAGTATATAAGACCTCCTAATACATTGGTGACTAATCATAATATTGTATATTTATAGAATAACCATTTTCATAAGATATTGTCAAAACATGAAAACAGGTTGTGTACTATTATTTTTATTTTATAGATGAAAAAACTCCTCAGAGAGATTAAGTTGTTTTGTCCAAAGTTATACAGCTAATAAAATATCAGCATAAAGACCCAGGGTCTTTCTAATTTTGAAAATTACATTATTTTAAGTAAATGTATATTATTTGCAAATAGTGCTTAGTTTTGAGTTTTTAGTCCATTTTCACATATATCTACATATTAAGAAGGAGATAAAGAAACCAGGATAAAAATGTGTCTAGAACGAGATGAATAGTGGAGAGTGACATTAGGTTCTTACGAACATCTAGCCACATGGCAGGTTTAATAGCTTTCAAAGCCTTGCCTTGCAAATTCAAACATATACAGTGATGAAAAATGTCACATCAGTTAGGACATTAAATATTGTTAATATTAACTATACATTAAATATTCCGCGTATTATATCTATGTGTATTTAAATAATATAACATTCTAAGTATAAAAACCGGGGAATGTCATTAGAGGAGATGGCATAATGACCTCTATGGCAGTGGAGAAGCCACTGGTTTTAGAAAGAAGCTGTATTTGTTAGTGAAAAATAACTTAAGGAAAAGCTCTTAGTGTCTTGCTATTCCAGCCCCTGCTGAGAAAGGCTGGCCCATTTTCCTTGGTAATTCTTTGATCAACATGGGGAATATATTGTAAGAATGTGCTTGTTGATCATCTAACTATTTGATTTCTTTTCTTGGAATAGGTCATAAATACAAACCTTCATCTGTTCTTTTAAGAAGGAGTGATTCTGAGAAACTTCGAACATTGAATGTGCAGGCTGTTTCAGGTGAGCCCTGTGCCAGCCACGCAGAACACAGCTTAGGGAATTCCAGTGCTTCACCATTGCAATATAAAGTCAGGATCATGAGGTCTGGCTCATTTCAGTTAGCCTTGTATTTGCAAGAATGGAACGATGGGCAAATGATATCTAGTTTACTATGTCTTATTATCAGGGGACAGTTACAGTGAAAACTACCTCCTTAAATAATGGAAAGTTTGCTCAGTTGGCAAGAAGAAATTCATGTGGGTAGGCGAGGAGAAAAAGCAATTAGGAATAAGTCTCAGATTTATTTTTAAATGAGACAAGATACCATTATTCCTCAGAGTTGCAAGAAGTAATTGCAGAGCGGGCACGGCTTTTGCTGGTGCCTTCACTAAGCAGAGGGTGTCATTGTCTAAAGAGAGCTTCTAATAGTCCCAATTAAAAAGTCCCCTGTCCTCTCCCAAGAAACAGAAACGGGATACAGGAATCCTAATGAGGGCAGCGGAGGGCTGCTGGCACAAATGCTGGGGTTCGACCTCCTTCTTCAAATTGCGAAGCCTCTTTCTGAATTTAAGCCATCGAATCATATTAAAAAGACGGAGAGGGAGAATCTGACATGCGCAAAGGGCTTTTCTTTATCAGGGAGAAATAATATCCTTGAGTCTTTGAAAACCACAGAATTATGAGTGTTATTACTACAGTTCCTCATGCACAGCCAGTGAGCAGGCTTCTTTGTGCTTTGTGAGAAGTTACAGGAGGAAACTTTGTGTCTGGTGTGTACACCTTTAAAAAATGAAAGGAAATTGAGGAAACCCTGAGCACCGCTCCCACCCCCCTCACATCTGTAGCCATGTGGAGATTTGCGTAGCATTTCGTTGGGTACTATGTTTCTGAGACTTTTCCTAGCTATTTAAATTAGCAGGTACTCAGCCCCTTAGCTTGAGAAAAAATTGGACTGGGTGCACCTAAAGAGCTCTCTTTTATTGTTTAAAAAATTAGATTTTCTATTTTCAGCATTAGCAGTGAAATTATTAACTAACCTACTGTTAATAAGCATTAGCTAAATAGTCACTGGATACTAGCTAATGGTGGGGAAAGTTGATGGAAACATTGGGTGCTCAGTGACAGTTTTGCTTGGTTAATGAAATAAAAACCACAGGGTTGTTTCCAATGACAAAATTACTTCTTTTAATCCTTACCTGAGGACATTTTTTCCATTACTTTTAGAGAGAGGCTAAGAGGGAGGGAGAGAGAGAGAGAAACATTGATTGGTTGCCTCCTGCACACGCCCTGACCGGGGATTGAACCCGCAAGCTTTTGGTGTACGGGGTGCCGCTCTAACAACTGAGCCAGGGCTCAAAATTAATTTTCAAAGGGAGAGAACAGTGGCTCGCTTTGTGTCCCCTCTTATCCAGTACATGTGTCTGACATCCATACACCAGGAATGTTTTAACCTGGCTCTGTAGGGCTTTTTTGGTTGCCTTGGGGAATCCCAATCCTTTCTCTTTTCAAGTCATAATTTTGAGTAGTGAAGCCTTGTCGGAGAAAAAGTCAACAGTTCCCCTGTCAACATAAATAATTGAGGGAATCCCAAATTTAAAGTTCTAGCTAACCAACCACAAGACTCACCTCACACAATGTATTTATGAGGCTGTGATTTTCATTCACCAGAGAAACCTGCTTTAGCCATCCTTTCCCTTAATAGTCCTCACTAAAAATCTCTGGCTTTTTTACTAGGTATATAATATTAATGTTTAGAACATGCCAAGGGATGGTGGCCTTTTTTTTTTTAAAAGAAGAGCCCTTTTGAAGCTCAGCATCTTAAAGGGGATAAAAAACCGATTCTTTCCCATTATTTATATTCCTTTAACCCAAATGCAATTTTTCGTCCTCCCATTATAAGTTGCTCTTTCTGAGGGAGAAATGGAGAGGAAATAATGTCTCCCTTGAGTGCCGTTTTTAAGGCCTCTCTTTGTAATGATGGATTATAGGCAGTAGTGAGAATGGAAGGAAAAAAATGTGCCAGCATGGTTCTCTGGAGGAGCAGTAACACCCGTTAAAAAAAAATTGTAGTTCAAAGAGGGCAGTGACTGCAGTCACATTCAGCCAAGCAGCTTGCTGGGGACGCCGGCTGCACAGTGTGGGACGTCTCTCCAGTTCATGTTTTACAAAGTAAGCGTTGTTACACATGCACATGCAGGGATATAGATAGGCCTACGCCCTCAAAACAACAAGGGAGAAATAAGGAGAGATTACGACGACCTTGGCCCTGCGCGGCGCCTGGCCCGTAGCGGGGCCACAGCAATCGCTGGCGGAATAAATGAGTCTCACTGCTGTAGGAGAAGTTGTACAGAATCAAGTCCCAAGCTTTCAAACGTTTCTAATATTTTCTTCCATGCTCTGAGGATCATGGGGGCATAGGTCGCCTGTTTTGGCATTGATCTATTTCACATTGTATTCATTTGACTATTACCTTCACACGGGTGATGATTCTGTCCTTTTCACCTTTGGTTGCTTGTCCCTAGCATAATATCCGGCCTGTAGTAGTTCATGGGTAATAAAAGCTTATTAAATCACACAAAACCTAAGAGGAAATGTGTATAGAGGAAAAAGAGCAGATGAACAAGAAATGAATCCTGGGTTTTGGGAAAGGTGGAACAAAGAGTGATCAGACAGAACATAATTCTACTTCATTAAAGAACATATTACACACTTTATAGAGATCATCAGAGAATGACGCAAAACACTGACCTTCTTGAAGAAGAGATCTTGAGAAATGTGCAAAAACAGCTTTGACATGTATCCCTAGAAACTATGCTTAACGAGTTGACCACGTGGGAGACCAAGGCCAGGGACAGAGGCAGGAGACTAGTACCCAAGTCATTGGATGCGAACAATGAAACCAACTTGGCTGCCTTGGCAGAAAGGAAATTCCAAGAATTTGGAACCCATAGAAGCAGCAGGAAGGTTAGGGACTCTGAGCTTGGGAAGTAAAGAGGAGTTCAGAGAGGCCAGGCAACCAAAACTCCATCGAGTCACACCACAGGAATGGTTTGGTGACAAAGCCTCTGCTGGTGTCACCACCACTGGATGCTCCCTCTGAGCTGCCAAAGCTACCCGTAGGCCACCTGGCAGTCTTGCATCTCTGCCAGGATTGCAAGTCCCGAGGCGGCATCTGACTGACCGAGTGTCGGCCAGGCAGCTGAGAGTGGGGATATCGGCCCTACTGGCTACATGCTGGACAGACAATAAATACATACCTGCAACACTAGGTTTCTGGAATTAGAGCTTCCACTTATTCCTGCTTCCTGGGTCAGTTAAAAGGGTCATTTCATCTCTCTCCTCTGTGTCCATCAGACATGCCGAAATTTTTAAAACTTGACATTCTTCACTGTCAAATGTTCAACCGAAATCTGCTGAACACTGACTACACACAAGGCATTATGTTGAGGACCGATGACGGGTGGCACATATAAGAGCACAGTCCCTGCCTCCACAGAGCCAACGTCACAGTAAAGGAGGTTCTGGTGGCCTTAGGAGAAGGGAAACCAACTGAACCATAAAAACTCCTTAAGTACCTTCCAAAGGCACAGTACTTTCACACATATCATTTTATTTCATTTCATAAGAACCTCACATTTTTTCCTGATGAGTAACCGAAGCTATAAGAGTTTAAGTAACTGACCTGCAGCCCGGTCCTAGCAGCGTGGGGGCTCAAGCTCAGTTCTGTCCCGTGGATGCACTTTCTCGCACCTCTGTGGCCATGGTGAACCAGGGAGCTTACTTCTGCTGGTCGAAGTCACAGATCAAAACTCTTCATGCTCTTTAACATTTAACACTGGAAACTGAGATGAGACATTTCCTCCATAAGGTTGTAGAAGCCTGTGTAAGACACTCTGAGTCATCCACAAAGGAACATTTCATCACTGGTTGAAATGTTTTTTGCCGTTAATGTGGGTGTTTGTAGGGACAATGAAGGAAAGAAAATGGAATTTTATTGTAAAAGCGAATTAGCAGAAGCCAAAAGTGAATGACTCAGTAATTTGTATTAATCCCCAAAACAAAACTAACGGCAATGTAAAACACAGTTTGCAATGTGTTTATGGCCAGTGTAATAAAGACTAAGCAGGTTTCAATTGCCTGCAGAAGAGAAGATAAATTACTCGTGCCAGATGTCTAGCAACCAAGCAAGATAACATAGAAATTCAATTTTTACTTGCTGAACTATGATCTTTATGACTCCTTAAAATACAGATTCGAGTTCATAAAACAGTAAAGGGTATAGCCATCTGCTTGGTTACAGGATAGATCAACATGCAGAAGGTGACTCTGCAAGCAGAAAGACATTCCTAAGTGTGAAGAGTCCACAGGCAGAATAGGGTGGTTCTGTTTATTCATTCAGTGAATGCCTTCATGTGACAGCCATTTATGTCAGGTATGAAAGAACTGATGCTAAAACATATGCAGATAAACATTTTCTCCATCTTTACACAGACTCTCCCTGCCCGAACCATCCTGCCTCCCTCATTACACCCTGCAAACCTCCGCTGCCCCCATCCTGCCTTTGTCTAGTAAACTCTAACTGTGGCTTAGCGGATACCTCCTCAGGGAAGTCATGTTGCATCTCCCAGATTAGGTCAGTTCCCCTTATCAGACACCCTCATAATATGACAAATATCTCTGTGACAATTATTACTCTTGTTCTTTGATATTTTTGTGTTATGAGTTGACCGATGCCTCTCCCATGAGCCAGGCAGCTCACTAAGGTCGGGGACACACGGTACTCATCACTGCATCCCCAGCTTATAGCATCGTGCACCTAAGGACATGCAGTAGGTGGCCAATAAATATTTACTAGGTAAATACAGCTCTAAGTTGACTATGTTGAAAGAACAGCTGCTGCAAAGACCCTTTAAGTACTCCCTCCACCCAAATTATAATTTGCGATAATGCCTATTCAAAATAATGAAAGGAAAATGGTTAAACACTTTATCAGTTTCATTTCTTAGAGTATTAAGGATATCTGCATTGTGAATGAAGTGGAAATTGAGTCAATGGCTCAGAATATTGGAAGTTTGTTGAAGGACTTTTTCTTTTCATTTTAGCTGTTAATTCTAGATAATCTTGCAGTAATTTATTTTCCCATCCTCATTTGATTTTCACATTGGCCAGATTTGGAGCAGATGAGTAGTTTTAGGATCACCGTTCATAGTAACAGATGTAGCTTTGTACAGAGCAGGGAGTTGGCACCTTGAATAGTGGACATCTCTTTTAAACTACCATAATTGGTTCTATTAGCCCTGAAAGGCTACTGGCTATCTTGGGCTTGCACAAAAGTGCCAGTGTTTTTATGGGATGAAAATGTTAGGTGTATAGCAATATTAAAGGTCTTCACAGCTCTAGCAATGAGAAGAAATTATTAAGACTGGAAGGTTTTTTGAAGTCAGATTAGAGAACTGAATCCCCAACCCTTCTGAAAATTTCCATGTCTGTCTTGACCACAGTCAGCTGTGGAGATTAACTTGAATTCCTTCATTTTTGGAGGAGCTCTTATGAGGAGACCAGGTCCTTTGTGGGTAAGAGTTTAGACACTTACTGCCACTGTCTCCACGAAGGGTCGTGGCAGAGCCTCCCCAAGTGTGAAGGAGGGGAAGGACGCATGGATGTCATCGTTTCCAAGGCCGGCTGTCCTTACCTGTCTCCTGCTGAACACATACGCGGGTCCTACCACATTCTGAGCAGACCCCTTGGGTGGGCTTAAAAAGATGCTGGTAAAAATACTGTTCTGCACTTCATAAAGTTTATTTATTTTTCAAAGTACATCAAAATACACCTTTATTACCTCATTCTACCCCCACCTTTATTTTCCTCCATAAGCCCCAAGGCAGCCACACAAGCTTTGCCGACATCACAAGGAAATGGTCTCAGTGGTTGAGGTGTCGGTAACCGCTACGGAGCTTTTATACGACGCGACACGTGTGTGGGGAGGCCAGGGCCTGTGGGCAGAAGCTGCCTGGCTGCTGCGGCCCACACAGACACACAGGTGCCTCCTGTAGGCGAATTTACCTGGTCCAGCGCCGTCCTTCAGACCCGTGGGCTCAGCCTCCCGCAATGGCAGCACACCAAGAACGGTCCATGGCGTAATCCTGCTCCTGTCAACAGGTTTATGAAGCCAGAAGGCTAATGTATTAATTCACAGAGAAATGCAATTGAGAGAAACACGAACCAAAACCTTTCTGACAGCAAGCACTTGTGTTCTCTCTCCTTAGAGAGAACCACATGGGAAGTCAAATCACAGCCAAATGTTGTTTTGGTAGGTCTTAAAGTGGATTCCGTTGCCAACATAGCTGGAGGGTTCTTTCCCTGTTTAGTGATAGCCTGATTGGCCCCCATAACACAGCACTTTTAACAACGAACAGGCTTTGGCCTGGGGAATCATTTCTGAAGATGACTGGGTGTGTTTCTGCTTTTGATTATGGGCGCTTTGATAGATTAACTCTCAGAGGACAATCTTATTTACCTTATCCCCCAATTCCTAGGTGGCACCTCAGTCGATTGCCTGCAGCGCTTCTACCCACACCCTCTTGTTAAGGAAAATGAAGCATAAAGAACTTAAATGACATTCAACATGTCTTTACTGAGGACTCATCAGGTGTCATGCTCCCAGGTGGCTTTGGGGGAATATAACTTTGCATAAAATACAATACACAAAGAGACAGATGAATAAGCAATTAGAGCAAAATTGGATAAATTCACTTTTGGGGAAGTAGCGGTCATAGAGGGTCACCTATAGAGTGGATACCTAACCCAGCTGACTACTCCTTATTTTGTTTTGCTTTTAGCTATTTTGGCTTTCCAATGTAATAACCAAGAAAAATATAGTGGGACAAGTAGTTTTTGAGATAAGAGGGTAAATAAAATTGATGAGGCCAATGCTTTAGCAGCCAAGAAAGCCTGATAGGAGGAGGAAGTTTTAGACGTGGCCTCCCTGTGGAAGATGGACCTTGTCTTGACCCAAAAAACACCGGGAACAAAGAGAAGGGAACACCTTGCAAGTTCCTGTTGCTCTGCGGGAATCACAAATTACCTTGGAAGGATGAACTGAGGTTAGATACCAGATGTCATAGCTATTAAAAAAAAAAACAAACTTGAAAAATGATAGAAATCTTAAAAAATAGAAAAGAAAAAGATTATCAGAGGGCAACCTGGACGTTGTCATGGGCAGTGTGATAGGGGCTTTATTCGAGAACATAAGGCATGGAGTTTTATTTTTAATCAAAGTTTCTACTGCTGGAAATCCATTTTACTCACTGGATTCAGCCAGGTCAAAACTCCAGTGGGGGTCCTTTTTAATTTTTTTAGGTTCTTCCAAAGCTCCTAAAATAAGTCAAAGAAATATTTGGTTCAGAGATTTGACAAGACTTCCGTGAAGTTTTAAAATATTTCTGACTGTTACTACTGCCTTAACTAGTGTTGGTGAATTAATATTATTTGAAAAAACTATATTTCCCAGTGTAGAACAGAAAGAAAAATTCTACCTCTTTTAACTATTCTGAAGAAGTTATTGAAATGACCTATCTTACTTTTTGCCTTTTTATCAATTTTTCAGAAGTTTTGCTGTTAGCATATAAGTTACATGACTGACCTTGGATACTAGAAGAAACAGAGAATAATGCCCCACTAGAGAGTTACTTTGGACTAGCCATCATTTGACTGAAAATAGCTTTCTACAGTAAAATATGGTTATACCATATTATAAAATATCAGCAAGCCAAGTCAATAAGCAAATGGTGAGCAATTTGACTTTCCAACTAAAAGAGCTCTGTTAATTCGATCAATAATTATTTGGTTTCATGCATAGGTTTTTCCAATATTTTAACCTAATTGTGTAAACAATTATTTGCATGTTAAGTTCATTCTGACGCTTTAATGCACATCAGAAGCAACTAGGATGTCTGTACACAGGCAATCAAAGTTAAAATGTACAAGCTCTTTAAGCCAGCAGTTCTATTTCTAGGAATTTGTCCTATAGATTTACTTACATGGGAGAGAAATGACATGTGTACAATGTTTATTGCTAGTGTGTTCACAGTGTCAAAAGATTAGACACAATCTAAATAGGAGGCTGTTTAGCGTAGGGAATATCAATAATATGACAGCAACTTTGTGTGGCGAGAGATGGATAGTGGACTTTTTGTGGTGATCATTTTGTAAGGTATATAGATGTGAAATCTCACTATGTTATACACCTGAAACTAATACAATGTCATATGTCAACTCTACTTTAATTCACAAGAGCTTTACTTTCCAGAATAAAAATTAGATATGAAAAAAATAAATAGGAGACTGTTTAAAGACATGATAATAGATCGATTCTATGCAATAGCAGGAAGTTGTAAAAAGAAATTATAAAATGCTTATGTGGGAAGATCTCTAAGATATATCCTGAAGTATATATGTATACAGTATGCTACCAAATTGTGTACAAAATGACAAAAAATAACATGTACACATGTATAAAGTATAAATCTATCAATCTATCTATCTATCTATCTATCTCTCTATCTATCTATCATCTATCTATCTACCATCTACCAATACACACACAAAAAAGAATAACCTTGGTTGTCAGTGGTGGGGGAGGTGAGAAAGAAAGAAAGCATGTAATGTGGTGGGAAGTGATGGTCTGGGTAATGGGGTAAGAGGAAGACATTTCACTGACTATCCTTTCATAGTTTAACATTTTAATCATGTGAATGTATTCTTTATTTAGAAAATTAAATCCAAAAGTAAGTTTTTCTCATTAAAAGTTTTTTTCTAATTAAAAGAATAAAATTCTGAGAGAACCCTTGACAGTATTTCTATTTTTAGTAAACTATGCCAGACTTTGATCACCTTCATGGACAAGAAGAATTATATTATTATTTTTTTAACTTTTATTTCTTTATTTTTAAAAATGTTTCTTTTAAAAAATAATATTTATTTATTTTTAGAGAGAGGGAGAGACAGGGAAACATCAATGTGTGGTTGCCTCTTGAGTGCCCTCTACTTGGGACTTGGCCTGCAACCCAGGCATGTGCCCTGACTGGGGAATCAAATCAGCAACTCTGGTTTGCAGGCCAACGCTCAAGCCACTGAGCTACACCAGCTGGGGCACATTATATTATTTAAAACATTTTTTAAATTGTATTTTTTCAATTATATCCTCCCTCTGCCTCAATCACCACACTGTTGTCCATGTCCATGAGTCCTTTTTCCTCCTTCTCAGTCCTTCCATCCCCTAACCTACTCCCCATAGATGTCATCCTGTTCTCTATCTATGAGTCTGTCTCTGTTTAAGAAGCATCACATTCTTGATTACACTTAAATCCTCCTTTTTGGCTTCTCTTCTTAAGAAACAACTACTCACTTTTCTTTATATGGTAGGTTACCTCATTTCCATCCATGCTTAGGGCTTTGTATAAAAAGCAGAGACATTGGGGAAGCAAAAGCCATATATATTATGTAGGGTAGAGCTCAAGTTTCAGTATAAAGACTAGAAAAGCAAGACTACAGGCCCCATTGGAATAAAAGAGATACCATTATGCCATGGACTTGAAGTTTCATCTACCTTGAAGTCAGCTGAACATACTATTAGAAGAATTTGATAAAGTCACATAGTCATTGTACAAAAAGACAAATTGAATTCACTTAATCTGTGACTTTGCTTCTTGGTAAAATTGTCTCTGAAATAAAGGACATCATTAATATTCTTCTTAAGGGCATATTTCAACAACGTACAATAGAAGGACATGTTTGCCAGTCAGTTTCCAAACTAAAATCCTTTTCTTGCTACTTGACATTGTACTTAAAATTCTTTTTTCTCTACTTTGCTCCTTCGTAACTATGCTTCAGGTCTTGTCCTCAGGAAGCAGGACCAGAGGAGTAATGAAAGGAAAGAAAGAGAGTTGAGAGTAATGGGCTAAAGGTGTCAGTGTTGTAGGCAGAACTTTAGTGAATGGTGGAAACTGCTAAAACCCTTTCTCGATGGAGGGCTTGGTTCTCTTACTGTATTAAAAATACTGTGTCTGGTTTTGCATTTCTATTGACCACATACAGACTGAAACAGCTCTCCTTCTTAAATAGTAGCGACCATTCAGAGGCTGCCCTTGGCTCAGGTCAAGGAGGTGCTTTCTCCCATACCAGAACTCGAAGTTCCTCCCACGACGCATGAGCAGGAGCAGTACACACGGTAAGTGACAATTCAGCTTTATTGATGATTTGATTTTATTCATTATAAATGTGAAGAGATCTAGGGAAGTCAAGTATACTTCAAACTATGTTTCTATCTGAGAGTGGGAATTATAAAATGAGGAAGTTGCAAAATCAGCTCATATGAATGAGATGACATGAAATAAAATTACTTATTTCTCCAAGGTGCAGGAAGGACCAGTAAACTAATCTGTTAGTTTGTAACTCAGTGCCGCTGAGCTGCTAGTTCATCCCTTGGCACTATTTCCTGGGGTTGAGTCATAATTCTAGCAGGCCAATCATTGTTTCAGTTGGAACATGAGAAAAAAGAATATGTAAACTTATAAAGCAGAACCTCCTACTGACCTTCCATTACTGCAATTAAAAACATCTCTGAATTTAACACCTGATATTCTAGATTAATGCACATTGATTTCCACGTATTTGAATTCAAAACTGTGGTCAGAAGTATCTTAGAAATTTTTTTTCACTCATTCAACCAATATTTATTAAGTAGCTATTATGTTAAAGGCACAATTGGTAGCTATTTTAGGGGGTATAAAAATTGGAACAGGGAAGAGGAGAGACACTAGCATTTATTTGTAGCCTTTTGTGCTTGTGGTGATAGGCTAGATCATTACTCTTCATAATACTTGGGTAGTTATCAGCCAAGGCCCTAGTAGGAAACTGATGGTGTACTCAAACTGAATAACTTGTGGAGAGTTATATAAAGGGTATATTAAGCTAGCACGTGGGAAAACCACAAAGGAGAGTGTGACGCCAGAGGACTAGTAAGTGAGGGTACTGCTAATACCCCTATGACCAAAGGAACCCAAAGAGACAGGCGCAGAGGCAGACACATATGCACACACACAGATGGAGTATGTGGGGAGGCCTGCCTGGCAGGAGCTGTGACCTTCGGTCACGGGGACACTACAGCCTGTGGCTGCCATGAAGAGAGAGGCTAAGTATCCCAACTTGGCTGCTCTCCCTTTCCCCATGTGCTGGTACTTTCCATTGGCCGAAGCCACCCAGACCCAGAGGATACTGAAACCAGGCTGAGGCAGTTCATGCAGACTGACCACCCGGAGTACCAAGCAGGTGGGGAAAACTGGAGAGCGGATCCGGAAAGGCAGCTGAAGGTATCCAGCATTAGGTGGCTCAATACATCAAACTGGAAACTAAGGGCCAAGGATACGTTTGTGTTCAAGAGTAGAGAGAGGCTGGCCTTAGCTGCGTCTTAGTGCGATCGGAGTCTGCTACTGGCCCAGAAATTGCTAAGTGGACTATAATGTAATCGTATAATTGGATGAATGGATTATTACTGGGTATTATTAGTCTTGATACTTCTCCTTCTGGGGTGCTCAGCCTGGCAGAGGAAGAGCTCCCCTTTGTTCATTCACCAAATGCTATGCCGAGAATCCTGCTACTCGTTGGCAAAAATAACATGCAGTCAGTGGAGGAATCAGACTAGGGAACCCGTAACTCCAATAGGGTGTTGAGTAATATGAGAGAGGTGTGCATAGGGAACCTGGGGAGCATAATGGCAAGACCCTTTATTCAGAGGATATGTTCGCTAGCATTCAATAGGTGCCCAATAAGTATATATATATTTTTTGAGTGAATGATTAAGGCCAAACTTCTATGTCTCTCTACTAGAATCATGGAATGTTATAAACAAAAGAAACTTGCATGAATACTTATACTTTCATTTTGTAGCTGTGGAGAGCAACCCAAACATACTGTAGTGGCAGAGGTTAGAGAAAACTCCCCGTTTCCTGAGGTCTGGGCTGAGACATTTATTACCACTAACCACATCGTCTCCTTGGATGTAATGGAGGCTCCGTTATGTAACAAAGGATTGGCAAGAGCCCTTAATCAGTGACTTGAGGGAGATTTGTGGTGTTTTTATAAGACAGAGTTTTGATAAATGGTTTTTAAATTGTTTTCCACTAATCCTTTTCAGGTAATACTAAATAAAACTTTTGTGTGATTACTATTTGCCTTTTTTCTCTTTATCTTCAGAAGATCCTTCTGAAGTCCTTTGGACAATTTGGACCAAGCCCTTTTGAAGACTATTCATAATTTTATTTTGGGAATGAGTTAACTGGTAAATATATGGGTCCAGTTGAGGATGCATGATAGGAAATCGCAGGGGTGCTGACTGGTTAGTGGAAACTAGCTCGGGAGCACTCATTGGACCCGCGGAATCAAAGAAATGAGTGCTTTTTTCAGGAAGCCATTATGAGTCATGGAAACAAGCTGATGAAACCCATGGAAATAGCAAAAGAGTGCTTCTTCTCCTTGTTTGTCCGTCATTATGCGGCTTATAATGGCCCCAAGATTCTGATCTTGAGGAATCAACAACAGGGTCAAGCATGAACACCTTTCCTCCCAGTGGCTCGCATTGCAGATTCTGATTGGATGGGGGCTCCTGGGCAGATGGACTGTTTCTCTTTGGCAAGCTGTTTGAGAGGGTCTGGGTTGTCTGTTTATGCATTTGTTTGGATTTATAATTCTGGCCTCCTTTTGGCACTGAGAATGTTAAAAAAAATCAAAGATACTAAAATAAAATGAATTTAAGTGAAATATTAAGTGAAACTTCAATATTTAACTCTAATTGCAAAATGCATCCCCTTACTCTTTTGGCTTTCATATTTTTATAGCTATCATCAATGTCAGGAATAATTATAGTTATGACTTACAAGAAAAGCATGTATATATCAGATGGCAGTTCTTATTGAAAACTATAAAAATACCTTCCAAGAGTTAAGGTGGAATTTAATCTCCCGGCCTCAGTATTTGGTTAAAATTGCTAAGTGGAGTAGATTTCCAGACTTGGGAATTCTGCTAGTCTCCCTTTTTCTTGTCCGTGTATCCTTGATGAAAGGGCATTCAGGCTCAGGTCGGGAGTATTCGGCAGGAATTTAGGGGCGTCACACTCCATGAGGTATGGATAGTATACAATTTTGGAGAAACCAAGCTATTGTTTCCTGGCACATCCCCTATTATGTTCAGACAAGTGACTTGGAAATCAATGGGAACTTGGCTTACGAAAGGTATAAATTAAGCTTCAAGTTCTGCTACATTGTGTCAGCTTTCTGGAAGTAAATTTCACTTATTTATTAAAATAATAGAGTTTAACAGATATTATGAATCATTCAAAGATAGAGTTAGCCTTCTCTCTGCCCACCGAGCTTACAGTCTGGTAGAGGAGATAGAACACGCATACCAGACAGAACAGAGTAAGATAAGTGCATCATTTGCAGGCTCTGCGCTTCCTGCTGAGAGTTCACAGGCCAACAGTATCTGTTAAAGCCTATTTTCTTTTCTGTCTACAATGTTTCTTAATAATCTCCAACTATTGGCGCTGTCCAGATGGGTGGTGATTTTAGGAGAAGTGGAAGTAAGTCTTTACATTTTAAAAATCTGAATAAGGTATGTTATCAGATTACCCTTGAAGTATGACAGACAAAAAATACATTTAAAAAAAATCCCTGTGAACTAACAATTCTATTCTTTAATGAAGACGGTGGTGAAGGAGCTTCTCTGAGGTGAAGGAGGAGACGAAGTGTGCATGCACGAACAGGAGGAAAACAGAACATTTTGGCACAAATATGATACTTCATAAAACCTTCTGGAAGAGTTACTGTTTTCCACCTCCTGAGAGTTAACACTGTTCCCAGAAGAAAATACGGAGATAATATTGCTGCTTACTAGAAGAATGTCATTTTGTGGGTTATTAGTTAGGATACTTTCATCTTCAAATAACAGCAGGACCTAGCCGAAATGTCTTAAATAATAATGATTTATTATCTTACCTAACGGAATCTCTGGGTAGTGCTTCCTGGGTTAGTTAATTCAGGAACTCGCATCATCAATCATCCAGTTTCCTTCCTCTCTTCTCTACCATCTTCGGCTTTTGTCTTCCCCGTCATGATTCCAAGAAGCAATTGTATTGAACGTTAGTATCACAGCATCCACAATCATCACACCCTTCTATCACAATTTCCTTTTTAAGAGTAAAGAAACTTTTATGAAGGTCCCCCACCCCTCACCCAGTAGACTTCCCTCACGTCAGAACATCTAGAATTGGATCACAGACCCATCCTTAAACCAGCCAATGATGGGAGGATGGGACCCTCAGGATGCGAAGACTTGCCTGATTCTTAAGGAAGAGAGAGGAACTGACCATCAGAATAAAAACAGAGCTTTGTAAACATGGAAGACTGGTGCTGGGTGCCTCTGTGGATGTTCCTTCTCCATTCCAAGTTGATGTGCAGAGAGAAACTCGCTGAAGACAAAACATGGGTTTATTTTCTCCCCAAGCGATCTCTTGAGGTATGCTAAGGCTGTTCCTCAAGCATGTGTCATTGCTCAGCATGTTGTGATGGTGCCCGTCACGTCATCATGGGGCCATTATCTCCCTCCAAAGATACATCTCTTTTCAGATGTGAATAGCCCATCTATCTTCACATAGAAAAGCGATACCAGTGTGATATCACAAAGGCAGACAATTTTTGGTCGTAAAGAGCTTCACAGTGGTCATTAGCTTTCTCTCATAACCCTACACCAATCCCCCCTAGGGATTATCTCTCACCCACTGAATGACATCTCCTTGGTGGAACTGTAAATCACTCCACCAGCTGAGGAGGGCCACGTGACCTGAGCTAGATCCAATTGACCCTCTCTTTCTGATTTACAGGTGCACAGACATGGGGGTGGAAAAGCAGTTGGAGTTCATTCATTCCACTAGCAGGGCTGAGTGATTTCTGTTTTCAGATTTCCTGATATACCCCCTAGGACCACCAAAGGGCCTTGGATTTGAGTCTGGTCCTCCGGCCTTCCATTTGATTCTGTGAGCTACCATTAATATCTTTGTAAAAAAATCCTTTTCTGGCTTAAGTTTCCTGAGTTGGTTTCTGTTACCTGCTGGATACAAAATTTATTATAATTCATGAAGTCATAGGATGTCTCAGTTGTAAGAAACTTTACAAACCATCTGGCTCTACCCCATTTTATAGCCAAGGAAACTGAAGCCCCAGAGGTTGAGAGTTTCACCCAAGATCACACCACTGAGCTCGTCAGTGACAGAACTTTGAATAAGACAAAATCTCCTTTGCCCACGGCAGTGCGGTCTGCTTTTCATGTTAATCCCTTTTTAGTATAAACCACAGTTTCTCCTGCCACCCCTTCCTCTCTCTCTCTCTC